>JADRCC010360840.1:0-13076 GCA_019843855.1 Hylomyscus alleni
ATATTGGATTTTGCTAAAATTGAGAGTTCTATTCATCAAAATGCATCATTAAGGGTTAAAAATAAGTCCCAGTCTACACAATGTATTTGAAACTCCTACTTTGAAAAGGACATTGTCAAGAAACAAAGAAGTTTCTACCAATTGGCATATGAAAACTATTTGTTTTTATAAAGGAAACAGTAAAATGGCATATTAAACATGCATATTTCAAAGGAAAACACTCAAATTGCCAAATACAAAATATACTAGATTTCACTTGCCATTGGGGAAAAAAATAAAGCCATAATGGAAGCTCATAAAACATAGCTGTCTTAAAAGCTCACTATGAAAATATTAGCAAGACCGTGGGCAACAGATATTTAGATACAATTAGTAATAGTGTGATTTGATACAGCTGCTCTAGAAAACTTAATGAACATACAAATGCCAAATAATGCAGATAACAGATGTTCAAAAATAAAATTATAGCCCTAATTGTGAAAATCAGAAAACAAACTAGAATATATGTGATAACATTCACTTATTTCTTCTTCTGTTTTGTTCCTTGTTTAAAGTTTCACACATGCATATATGTTTTGGAAAAAAATATACTTCCTTCTTCCCCACTAAATTTCTTTCTAGTTCCCCATCACTTTTTCCTCTCAATTTGATGTGCTCTATTTTTAAAAAAAAAAAAAAAAAACCAAAAACTTACTGGTCTACTTAAAGTTGTTTGTATGTGCATGGGTTTAGTAGTGTCTGTATATACATGGGTTACATCTCATGTCTTGAATCTTTAAAAAAAACTTGAGTTGCCTTCTCCCACCAGTCATAACTTGTCAATAATTCCTTGCCTATCACAAGACCTCTCTTCTCTGAGATATTTGTCTAGCCTGATGTTTCACAGGTCTTGTACATGTTGTTATAACAGCTGTGAGTTCGTATGTTCGGAAAAATAGTTTCATAGTAATCATCTACTACGTCTGGGTCTTACGATCTTTCTCAGGCCTTCTATGATTATCCCTAAACCTTTGGAGGAAGGATGCAATGTAAATCTATTTAGGCTGGTCACTCTGTAGTCTTTCTACAGAATGACCAGTTGTAGGTCTCTATTTTAATTATCAAGTCACAGCAAATAGAAGCTTCTCTGATTAAGGCTGAAAGATATACCAATCTATGTGTATAGCTATACATCATTAGGAGTTGGTTTAATACTATCACCAATTCAGAACAATAGTAGTAAGTTCTTCCATAGGGTCTTGACCTATATCATTATAGGTTCTTGACCCGGGTAACTGTGCCAGGTATGGGTTCCATCTCATGGAATGGGCCTGAAATCCAATCAGAAAGAGGTTAGTTGTCCCCATAACAGTCATGTCGCTATTATAGTAGTAGAGATACCTTGTCAGGCCAGTCACATAAATCATAGAATTCACAGCAGGGCAAGGTCAAGCATCACTTTTATTGTCTAGCAGCACTTTCCAGCACATTGAAGGGTAGGCAGTAAGAATGAATCATCCATGTCAGTACCAGCTGGTATGACAGACGTGAGGGCAATGCAAAGGAAGGAGTGTGGGGAGAGGTAACTAACACAAATGATCTTTTTAAGAATTATACAAAAACTTGCTACTGTAGAAAATGAATTAAAAATACATATTTGTATATTAAGATGGGGGAAACAATTCCCCTCTTGATAGTATAGGTTATCAAACAAAAAGTCTGGTGCATATAATGGGTGACTATTTTTGGAGTTGGTGTTCAGTGGTGTCCCACGGACCTACAAGCATTACATACTATTACTATTGCTCTCGATTAACCTCCAGGACCTAATTGTAGGGCCCTTATGCTAACACCACATGCTTGAGTCACAGAACATGAGACAAGCAATCATAATCAAGAGAACGTGAGCCATTGCCATACACTCATGCACAAATGAAGAGTAATAAATTTATCAATCAAGCATAATATTAAGTGATATGCAAAAAAATACCTGATGCACTACTTTTAAAAGTTCAACAATCAGCAAAATTAATCACATGATAAAAGTCTACATCATCAGCATTGGGAAAAAAAACTTATATTGTAGCCCAATATTGTGAACCTAAAAGACACAGCAATACTTCTGTGGCAATTCTACAGCAAATATATGACTGAAATATAATTGTAAAGAAGCAGGAAACAAACCAATTAAATGTATAGTCTGCACAAACTAAGAAACTGCTTCATTTTAAAGAAGCTAAGGAGACAAAAAACTAAATGCAAAAGTTTGGTCAGTATTTGTTGACAAGTTCATACAAAAGTGAAGACAAGTAGGAATATATACAATTATAATATACAGAAATATATACATTGCTGTAAGTATGATCCATAAAGGTGCAATAAGTAGTGTTCACATGTCAGTCACAACCAGCAACTGTTTAATTGGACTTCAGGCCCACCAAACAGGAGAGAATCCATTTCTGGTACTGGAAAGATAGCTAGCTTACTAGGGCTAGGTCATAAATCTTAGAATAGAAGCTACTCACCACCACTTCTTTTGACTGGTGTAATTTTTTACTACATTCTAAATCTTACCATCATATTCTCAGGTAAGTATAACTACCATACCTTCTCAAAGAAGCCTCTCTTTAAAACAAATAGAGACCGTCACAGAAAAACACAAGACAAAGTGTAGAAATCAATACATAATGGTGGAGCCCAGCCCTAACTGGTAGATCCACAAATCATAGTTCATGCCTTTATGGCTCAAGAAATATTGCCAAAAAGGGAAAGGAAATATTGTAAGAGTTCCTTCCATTGTATAGCCCTACTATCTCCTGTCAGATTTGTGTCCTTATGTGCAATAGAAAACCTGGACACAAATATGAGGCAAGGATCCAGGTCTCAATGTGGTGCTCTTTATTCCAGTTCACAGCTATTGTCAAAACTATGTATCATTACCAGCTTTCTTAAAAGAGTAGCTGAGAAATATTAGGTAGCTGTCATAATTACTGAGAGCTATAATTGGTCAATAGAGTCAAAATGGTTATTTCAGCTCTTAATGGAAACTGTATTAACCTTCTCTACAAGGTTCAGAGAACATTAAGAGGAGGGGAAGAGGCCGGGTAGTGGTGGCACACGCCTTTAATCCCAGCACTTGGGAGGCAGAGGCAGGTGGATCTCTGAGTTCGAGGCCAGCCTAGTCTACAGAGTGAGTTCCAGGATAGCTAGGGCTATACAGAGAAACCCTGTCTTGAAAAAAAAAGGGGAGAGGGAAGGAAGAAAAGGATGTAAGAAGATAAGTACAAGGATTATGAGGATAAGTGCTGTGAAATTCTGACTCCAGACACAGTATGACTGTTATACTCATAGCAGTCATGATTACCTGCATAAGACCCATGAAGACTCATCCATCATTCCAGCATGCACAGGGGTAGGTGTTCATGTAGCCTCTCCCCTAACTGAATAGCTTTTGGCAATCGATGGGTGCTGTGAGAGAGTAAATAATTTTTGTGAGATGTGGCCACTAGTAGGGCAACCATGCTGTGATGGATGGACTCCCAGCTATACACATTTTCCTCTTTATTACACAGGCTCTTTTTCTGACACTGGGTGGGAAGAATAGCTATGATGCAAAGGTCTTAACTTTAAAAAAAGAATTACGTTAGCAGGGTTAGGGAATACCAGAGGAGAACTGCAGTGACTAATGAGGCAATGTAGGACACAGGAAATCAGAGCATGTAAAAGTTGGTCAGCTACTTGGAGGAAGAAATTCTGTGACAGTAATAAAAGATTCATCTCAAAGAAAGAATACAGTCAGAACTTTTGCAGATGACCAGTTCTTGTAAGCAGAAATGAGTTGAGACAGTCCAGGTATGGTCGAAGTAGAAATCTTTGACAGAAAGATGCCTACAAGGGTACAGAGATACTTAGCTTGAGAAATATGTTAACCGAAGAGAAAAAGCAGAAATACTTTGGTTTTTTTTTTTTTTTTTGGTAAGAAAAGTAGACTGTCAAAAAATTATATATATATATATATATATATATATGCATATATATACAATTATATATATACATTATATATAATATTTTGTTGTGTCCCATGAAATTGAAATGTTGATAACTCTGCCAACTGATTGTATTTCAGGAGGACAAAGGCAAACATGTTATATGTTACTCTTTGCTGACTCTCTACCGAGTTTCAAAGCAAACATGCACATTCATTTCAGCCTTCAGCAGAGCTGAATGCTTTTGTGGAGATGTATTAATGAAATGTTTGTGTTTGAGCAGAAGAAAGTTACATATCTGACTTGATTCTAGATAGGCAGTACTAAATAGACTTTGCTATGAGACATACTATACAACATTCATGTGGTAGCTCTTATAGATCCAGATAAGGGGCCAGGATGAGTCATAGGCAGGGCGACCCACTCATACAATAAGTGCCTACCTGTATTCCAACTGCATAACAGACTATCTTTCTTAGTCCAAGGGCAACAAAAGATGGAAGCTCCAGAAAACACCAGCTCCGATGTAGCTACACTCTTACATCTTTATAAATGACTAAAGAAAGTGGGCAAACAAAAGTCCCCATACCTATACCCTAAGGTAAAATGATTTTGAATCTCACATTCAGACATCTCCTGATTCACTTTCACTTGCCTCTACCAATCTGATTTGGGCTCAGGCATTGTCTTAAGGTTTCTTGCTTGAGGATCCAAATGAAAGTTGTCTGTATATTTCTAATACCCAGAAGTTGGAAACAATACAGATGTTCCTCAACAAAAGAATGGATACAGAAAATGTGATACATTTACACAATGATGTACTACTCAGCTATTGAAAACAACATCATGAAATTTTCAGGCAAATGAATGGAACTAGAAAATATTATCCTGAGTGAGATAATCCAGTCACAAAAGAACACACATGATATGTACTCCATGATAAGTGGATATCAGGCAAAAAGCTCAGAATACCCATGATACAAATCACAGACCACATGAAGCTCAAGAAGGAAGACCAAAATGTGGATGTTTCAGTCCTACTTAGAAGGCAGAACAAAATAATCACAAGAGGTAGAGGGAGGAGGGACCTAGGAAGGAGAGGGAAAAGGGGGGCAGGATCAAGTGAGGGAGGAGACAGGGGTTGGGGAGGTCAGAGGGTCAGAAATTTGAATAGAGGTGTGTAGCAGTATAGCAGTGGGGAATGGGGAACTGGGGGTAGCCACTAGAAAGAAGCCAGGAAAGCAAGAGGTTCCCAGGACCCAACGGGGATGACATTAGCCAAAATACCCAACAAAGAGGAGAGAGAACCTGTAGAGATCATATCCAGAGGTTAGGCATGCCCTCCCCATTGAGGGGATGGGGCCACCCACCCATCTCAAAAATATTAACTGAGAATTGCTCCTGTCTAAAGGAAACACAGGGCCAAAGAGTGCAGCTGAGACTGAAGAAAAGGCCATCCAGAGACTATCCCATCTGCAAAACCAAACACAAACACTATTGCTAATGCCAAGAAGCGCTTGATATACCTGTCCGCTGAGAAGTTCTGCCAGATCCTGACCAGTACATACGGGGATACTTGCACCAACCATTGGACTAAACACAGGGACTCCCATGAAGGAGTTAGTGGAAGAACTGAAGGAGCTGAAGGATTTTGCAACTCCATAGAAAGAAGAACAACAGTACCAACCAACCAGACCTTCCTGGAGCTCCTAGAGACCAAACTACCCACCAAAGAGTACACATGGAGGGACCCATGACTCCAACTTCATATGTAGCAGGAGATTGCCTTATGTGGCATCAATGGGAGGTGAGGCTCTTTGTCTTGTGGAGGCTAGATGCCCTCAAAGTAGGGGAATAATAAGGCAGTGAGATGGAAATATGTGTGTGGGTGGGGGAGCACCCTCATAGAAGAAGGGGAAGGGAAGATAGGATAGGGGGTTTTCAGAGAGGAAACTTGGAAGGGGCATAACATTTGAAATGTAAATAAATAACATAACCAATAAAAAATAGCTTAATAGAAAACCATGAAAATAAATCTGAACAAAAAGAAAGGAGAAAAAAAGAAAGTTGTCTATACATTGAGGAAAGAAGCATCAAAACATAGAATACTTACATAAGGATGAGTCTGAATTATATTTGAGGATATTAAAGTTGTGTTGAGAAAATTATTTCAAATGTCGAGTTTGTTACACAGGCTTATGCTCTACATATGAGAGCAAGCAACAGAATAAGACCATATGGACAAGGGCCTTCAAAGAAAGGGATGCATGAATGACCCTAGTACAGTGAATAGAACTTTGAGTTACATTAGAACATAACCATGAACCTTTTCTCCCTGCATATTTCCTTAATACGTTCATGACTATATTCATTCTAACTAAATTGTAATCTTTTTGAAGGGAAAATGAGACAAAACTAAAACATACCAAACAACTATAGTTGGTTTTAATGCTTTCTTTGTTTGGTTAGCTTTTGCTTCAGAGCACCTAATAGATCACTCAACACATACTAGCTACAAAAGTCTTGGCAGAAAAGAAAATAGACATGAAAATTTCTTGATGAATTCTCAGAACAGAGGTTCAAAACCATATAATAAATAAAGATAAATTGGATAATTGGAATAAAAGTCATGAAATTTGTGGTTCCTCCAAACATAAAAGTTGAAAAATAACTAATAATTGCATCATTCATTATTCTTTTTTTTACATAACTCACAGTGACCTGAAGCTCACTTCCTCCTGCCTCAGCCTTGTCAGTGGCAGGAATACAGCATGCACAACTATGCTCAGTGTTATTCAACTCTGATAGGATTGAGAAGCTCAATGGAGAAGTTGAATGGAGAGTCTAGCTAGATTCCAAACAAGTTTCTGAGACTCTTTCTTTCACATGGGATAGAACAGCAAGAGTTGATAAAGGCTTACCTCTAAGATTTTATTTTTTTAAATACATGTTCAAGCTTCAATAAGGCTCATGCCCATCAAGCACACATTAGGGTTCAGTTCCTCGGTGCTCACTGTTGGGAAGCAGGTCTGTGAGAGGAGTTTGAATGTAGGGAAAGCAGGACCCTCAGAAAACAATTAACAGAGTTCACACCCTCAAAAGGTAGAATAAATACCTTTAAAGTAGGTTGTTGTGACACAAGGTCATCCCCCAAACATTTCTATTCCAGTACCATTATACTCCTCCTTTCTACCTGAGGCCTACTAGTACCCTACCCTTGAACTTGCAGAACCATGAGATAAAGCAAGTCTATTTCCTTAAGGTCTCACTAACCTATTACAGTAAGAGAAAAGAAACCAAGATAATGAATTTTGAAGACGCTGGTATTGTCTAAGAACTTCTGATGAAGCGACCATTTTCATTTTCTATGACCTCAGTTTGTGATACGTTAAGTTCGATATTATGAGTCCTCAAAGTGAAGAAAACACCTCCTGGCTTCACCTTCAGAACAGGGGCATCCTAAAATGCCCAGACAGCTTTAAAGATTGGAGCCTAACCACCACGTGTGCTTTACTTCTTTCAGATACACTATCAGGGCACTGCCAAAGATTTGCCAGCACTATTCCTGGAAGTCTTAAGTCTAAAAGTCTTTTTACTCTTAAATAAGAGGTAAAGTGAGCAAAACGGAGCACATGTTGCTCCTTTTGAAATCAAGGACACAGGGTTAAGAAAATGCTTTTACAGTTCTGTTTAGCTATGCTAGTTTGTTAGAGGAGAGTTGTTTAAAGCCTGCCTCTGCTCAATCCAAATCCCTGTTTAGATAGCACAGTCGTATCTCCCTGATCCAGCTACTCCCAGGCTGCATTAGACTCCCCCTCCATTCCTGTCTTGAGGTCAGGAAGTGATTCTCTTGAACTCGTGCTATTTTGACAGAGAGCTTAAGGATACCTTAACCCAGCAACGCTGGATGAAGTGTGAGAGGACCCTGGGTCCAAGGTGCCAGCCCTGAAGTGCTCAGCTCAGCTCTCTAATTGAGAAGCTTCTCACAAACCTCCAAGGAACTGCTGTGTCCTAGAGTTGGTAGTAGGTTTTTCTCTTCTCATCTGGATAATAAGATTTTCCAGGTCACCAAAGCCAGTGAGGCTTGGGAAACAAAGCCTTCTTTGTTAAACCAAGCAAGTTGTATTTAGACTTTCTGTCTTTGAGTTTAGGTAAATGACCCAAAAACATCATCAAATGATTGGGACTCACAGGGATCTTCATGAAAAAAAAAAAAAAGGTGCCCTGTTAACCCTGAGAAGCTAAGAAGACTGCTTTTAGTTCAAATCCCTTCTTTGAAAGATGTAGAGTTGGGGGCTTTGTTCCAAAGAATTCAGAGAAATACCACAGAGCCAAAAGGAGAAACAGACTCTCTATAAAGTCTGAGAATTTTAAATGCATTTGTTTTTCCAGCCTTGATACGACAGATTCATTTTTTATATAAACTCAAGAAGTAGCCAGCATTGTCATGTAAGCAGAATTTAGTGAGATTTCCCTTTTTACTTTAGTGGCGTGCTCTGTTCTGTATCAATTAAGACTTCTAAGCCAAGGAAGGGAGCCAGACAAATTTTTGACAACTAGAAGACTGTATTTCCACATAAATGTGGCATAATCTTAATTTCTAACAAACATAGCAAGATAGTATACTATGTTAGATACAGGGAATTATTTTCTACTGTGTCATTATGAGATCTGGCAAACCATGGCAACCAAGAAGAAATTACCCTAAATACATAACTCTGAGAGTACTTCCAATAGGCTTTGAGATTTGAACATGAGTGTATTTGATCTCTTGAGCAGAAGGGAGCCTGAATTAAGAGCTACAGTGAAAATAAGACATGCCTGTTGAACACAGACTGAAGCTGCCTCACCCCCTACAAAAAGCTATTTGGCAGTAGTGAAATCCTTATGTGAATCCTCATGAGCCTTATATCACAAGAAGCTGGAAGTTTATATTTATATAAGGTATCTTCTGGTATAAGAATACAGTGGCATTCTATTGTTATTTGAATCTAAAATGCCTCCCTCCTCCAGTGTCCTCCCAGTGTACACTACCACACAGACAGGCTTGTGTTTTAAACAGGCTGGTCCTGAACTGGTGAGAATGTATTGTGCAGTTGTAGAGACTAGCTAATCACTTTCTGATTGGATTTATATCCTGCTCCACAAGATGAAACTTATATGTGGCACCATTGTCAGGTCAAGAACTTATAGCTAGACAAAACACAGACTCTAAGAGAGAAACTTCTGCAGTTATTTTGATAAATAGACATACTATTAAACTAACTTATAGTGAATTATTTGTGATACCTGCAGATTAATGCATTCTCAAGCCTCACCAGAGAAGGCTCCATTTGCAGTAGATGTTGAATAACACAAAAATCCACTGACCAAGGTGAAGAGAATAAGTTGATGCCCATCCTTGAGGGGATATTTCTGCCACACCCCCTCTCCTCAAGGCTCAAGGACTATTGTGGAATTGTGGCAGAAAAACTGAAAGAACCAGAGGTAGTAGATGAAAACAAGAACACAGTATCGTCCAGACACAACAGGAAAGCTTTACATATGAGCTCATAGTGATTATGACAGCATGCCCAAGCTCAAGACAGACCAAACCTCAGCATGGATTGGGGCATAAATGTGAGTTTCCACCCTGAGCTGAGGAATGATTAGCAATCGAAAGCTTCTGGAGGAGAGTCAGTTTTCTGTAAGACTGTTACCCTTGATAACTTGACCATGCCATACATCCAATAATATGTGAGTAGCACAAGCTAGAATTGGTGGATTAAAAAAAGGAAAAGAAAAACAAGAGGATACAAATTCAAATGGACCTGGGACCAGTTGAGGAAAAGGTAAATATGATCAAAATACATTATACAAAATTCTCAAGGAGCTAAGGGAAACATTATTTAAAGACTTTCTCAACTATTAATGTTTCCATGTCTTTTCATAATGTAAGTAGATTCTACAAAACCTTTTTCTGGAACACAGTTAGAAAAGAGTTTAACTAATTTCTAGTCAAGTAATATCCAATAAAATAAAAGCATTTTAACCCCTACTTCTTAAATAAAGTAGAAGCAGGATCCACTAAAACTGTAGTACCTAGCATGGGAAACCTCTCTTGGAGTTGTCGGACAGAAGGGCCCATGAGACTCACAAAACAATACAGGCTAATGTTCTACTTGTCTTCCTGAAATCAAAGGCAGAACTGTATGGCTGAAGACACCATATAACATGGACATGGGACATGGAAGAATGGAGCTGGAATTGACATAGAATCCTCCTCCCGAGGATTAGCCCTCATAGTATCTAAAGGGACTTTGCAAGCTACCAAGGGAAAAGGCAAGTAATAGTCCTACCCAGCTATAAAGCTTGTGGACTACACTGTGCAACATGACAAGATAGTCCCAAGGGTAGAATAGTGGAGCTTACATTTTGGGGTTAATCAATAACTGTCGAATTAGACTTAAAGCCTTCTCAATAGGAAGGAATTCATGCCTGGCACTATGAACCTAATCAATATAAGGTGGATAAGAGCCTACTTTCCCAAACAGGTATAATTTCCAATTGTATTCTAAATATGTATATCCACAGACAAGTTTAACTATCACCTCTAAGTAGCTCCTTTTTGCGGTGGACAGGGACCATCACAGAAATCTACAACTGGTTAAAATGAAGAGTAAAACTGACCGTGGCATGTTGGAATGCCCAACCCCAATCAACACATCTTCTGTACAAGCCCTATACCTAAGGCTCAGGGAACATTGTGGAAGAAAGTGAAAAAAAAAATGTTTTAAGATCCAGTGTATGAGGACTTCTGCTATGATAGCGCCTTCTAGTATTGTGTCAACGTGACACAAGCCAGAGTTCCTGGAGAAGAGAGAGCCTCAAATGAGAAATGCCTCAATAAGATCAGGACATAGGCAGGCCTATAGGGCACTTTCTTAGTTATTACTGTGGGAGGGCTCAGCCCATAGTGAGTGGGACCAATCCTGGGCTGGTAGTCCTGGGTTCTATGAGAAAGCAGGCTGAGCAAGTCACAGAAAACAAGCTGCACCCTTCCACGACCTCTACAGCAACTCCTGGCTTTAAGTTCCTTCCCTGTCTGAGTTCCTGTCCTGACTTCTCCATCAACGCTGAACAGTGATATGGAAGTGCAAGACAAATAAATGCTTTCCTCACCAACTTGGTTTTTTTGGTCATGGCGTTTCATTGTGGCAGTAGAAATCCTAACTAAGATAGATATTGAACAGTATTCATGAAATCTTAATAGGTGATAACACCAATTGACATTTCAATGTGAGTGGCAGAATTCTCACAAGGCTTCACCCCTAGATGAAGAGTTATTGACCAATAATGGTGCTAAACAGAGAGAGAGAATAAATTTCCTTCAGTGAGGAAGACTTCTATAAGTTATCCAATCACAAATGGTCACTGGTAAACATATATACACGTATGGGCAAAACTAGTGGACTCATCGGGTGATTTTTATATTTACATATATGTGTAGGTGTATATATGTGTATATATACATATGTAATTAATGAAGATGGGGTAATGAATATGAGAAGGAATGAGAGAAGTATGGGAGGAACTGGACTGGGAAGAGATTTAGTTGAAAATGAAGTAAATAGAGAACTCATATATGAACTTATCAAAACAATATAAAAATAACTCTTATTAACATTTTTCAAAGGATAGGGAAAAGATAAGAAAATGGTATCTAGAGTTAAAATGTGTTCTAATTTTACTTCCCATTCCAGAAGCTAGAAGCACAGAGAAGAAAAAGAGCTATTGTTACCCTACTGACTCTGCTGTAGAGTTCAAACTCCAGTTTGTCTGTCTGGAACCATACACAGGAAACTTCCAATTTTCTACTGATTTTTTTTCTTAGAAGCTGATGTTTTATCTACATTGTTGATTTTCTCATCCATTTTTTTCCTTCTGCTGTTGACTTTCTTCTGCAGTCTTTTTATTTAATTCATCAACTTCCTTATATCCTCTTTCAGAATCCAGATCAGTTTATAGTAAAAGTCTGAAAACTTCATGTAGCATTTTACCTACTTTGGGACCTTTGAGTTTAGTGGTTAAATATAATTATATTTGCAAGAATCACACTGCCTTGGCTTTTTCATTTTTCTGTTGCTTCTGCACAGCAAGTTGCATACCTTTTGTGTTTGATATCTCTTCCACTTTTACTTATAGACTGTATTAGTTAATTTTCGGTCTCTGTGATAAAATACCATGATAAGAAGCAACTCCTGGAAGAGTTTATTTTCAGATTGCAGTTCCATACGTGTGAGTCCATCACATCATGGAAGCACAGCATCAAGCAAAGAACATGGAAGCTAAAGGAGTGAGAGGAGGGTTCCCATCATCAGCCACAAGTATGAAGCAAGCAATGAGAGCAAAGTGGAGATGACACACACTTTCCCTCTCAAAGCCTGCTCCCAACAATGTACTCCCGCCATAAAAGCTGCATCACCTAAGCAGGGACCAAATAGTTCATATTGGAGCATAGAGGGGACACTCATTGAAACCACTACAGGGATCTTTTTATTGAACAGTCTACTCCACAAGGCTCAAACACCAGTGCTAATCAGAAAAGAGAAAACAAATTCTTAAAATAGAACCAAAGTGTGTAAAGGACAGAAATACTCTGAAAATTGGCTAAGGTACAGTCATGAATCACCAGGAACTACAAAAACAAGAACAATAAAACTACTCCAGAATGTGCTATAAATCTAACAGTAATTTGAGGCAAGTGTGGAAATGGTTAATGGGTGAGATATAGTAAGAATGCATCGAAGGGGGCAAAATAAAGAAGAATCTAGTTTATAGAAAGAAAAGTGACAGCAGTAGGAGGAGGAGCACAAGGAGGAGGAGGAGGAGGAGGAGGAGGAGGAAGAGGAGGAGGAAGAGGAGGAGGAAGAGGAGGAGGAGGAAGAATGTTCAAAGGAAGGGGAAAGAGAATGTCAGAAAAAGTAAAAAGAAAATAGAAATAAATATAAGACTGCCTAATATTATGAAAACATTCAAAGGGAAATTTAGGTAAATATGTGGGGGTGTAAATAAAGAAAAATAATTTTTGAATCTGGAGAGAGTAAGGTGAAAATACTACTCAGGATAAAC
>JADRCC010361160.1:0-13870 GCA_019843855.1 Hylomyscus alleni
ATAGAATATGGAATGCCTATTCACTGATAAACTTTTGATGCTTAATCTTCATCAGCCTATTTTTTATCTATTGTTTCACATTGTTTAGCATTTTCCAGAGGATAACAGGCAGCCAAAGTTCATTTAATTTTCTGACATATATTTTGAGAGTGGTTTAATTCATCAAGGCTTTTTAGAGGAAAAGAAGCAATAAAATCCATAAATAGAGAGTTGGGGAAAAAGTAGTCTAACAATATATACCCACTGAAGAGGAAAATTCCTTTAACCATTCAATCCAATGAGATAAAGTTGCACCAGTCACAATCTGGTGATGAAGTCCTTGAGGATCAGGCAAAACCACTGGGGTTAAGTTCACATTGCAAAGCAAAGAAGTTGGAGTCTGATAACAATGAAAGCTGTCAGCAGCAATATATACTTCTCCAGGAAGAAAATACAAGGAAAATAAGCCCATTCTGCCTTTTTTTTTTTTTTTTGGTAGTGGCTTTTGTTTTTGTTGTTTTGGGTATTTTTAATGCTTTTTAGTTTATGCCTCTCTTTTGTTGTAAAGTGTGCCCACACTGAGGCATGTCACTCTCCCACATCTTAATCCTCTGTGAGAGACCCCATCATACACAGGGGCATTTCAGTTTTCTTAAGTATTTACTAACTTGGGCAAGTTAACCAACAAGAATGACCTTTACAATTTTAATCTTCTCTACTCCAATATTTTATTACACCATAACTTACATATCAAGTGGTGGGTCTTGTAAGATTTGGTTTCTTATTAAAAAAAAAAAAAAAGTTCTGATCTTTCATTTTCCATTAGCTTCCGGCTTCAGAGACTTTATTCCATAAAGACTTCCATAGATTAGTCTCTAATCAAAAATGATTATTCCACGCTATATTAACCCTTTGTATTTTCTGATCACTCTTCTCATTGAATCTGCAACCTAAAGTGTTCACCTGAAAGGAAGTTTGTCTCTGAGTGCTCAGTCTCTGTTTTATACTTTCTGTTAGAAGTCTTCCCTGCCCCACCGTTCCCATGGGAAATTGTACCCTGGTACACCTATCCTTGGACTATCGTTGCCTTAGAAGGATGAAATTCCTTGTCATAAAATAGAAGTTGAGTAAAATGTGCGAGTTTTAATAAAGGTCTTCAGCGCTTCTTTGATTATACAGTAATCAAAGTAAGCCTCAGTATTTTCAGATTCACAAGGCATGTGATTGATTCTTGTAAATATATATCCAACCTTATGAGACAGACGCACATGTGTGAAGTCTGGCGCTCTCTCACTGGGTTTTAATTTGTCTAAGTTTTGTCAGAATCCAGAAGGAAAACCTTGATAATACCCTTTATTTCTTAGATATTCCTTTTATCTCCCCGTTACAATCCTTCCTTGTAATTAATTTATGAATGTCCATAAAATCTTTTACTCATGAACTTGAGAGTCTTCTACTTTAATTTACATGGCTGAACTGTTTGTACCAGTGAATTGTTTATGAAGTTGAAAGTCAACTTTTTTGTCCATTGGAATCTATCAACTCAGAAATTTCATTTGATGCTAAAGTTGAATATTTACTTTGTCTTTAATTTTAAAGGTCTTTAATAATAAAAACCTCCTTTTGGGGATATTAAAGGAAATCATCTTCACTTGAAGACATGATGATAACAAGCTCTAGTTAAAAAAAAAATGCCTGCCTACATTTTAGGAATAAAAGAGATATCAATTATGGGAGGGCATTTAAATTTATTGGCTTTAATTAAATATGTTTACTCTAGACTGATTTAGAATGCATTGTAATTGAAACAGAATACATAGAAAAGAGTTATATATTTGGATCTGATTTGCCTGTCCACACAAGAATATTCCTAGTCTAATGAAAATAAGTCTGATACTCAGAAGCTATGTATCCTCTGACAATATTACTTTTAAAAATTCAAGTCAAATATTTAAAACAATCTTTATGTAACAAAGTATGATAATGTTGTCTTTTTAACTTTCATTTTCAAAGCTAAAAGCCACGTATATACTTTAAAAATTAAACGAGATTCTAGAACTGAATGTTTACTTTTAACTTTTTCTGTTGATTTATTTCACAATGATTAGATTATTCTTAAGTGATAATTATTTATGATATATAATACTATATTTTATAGGATAGTGAAGTTATTTCTAATAAACCAAAATAAATAAGCACAACACATTAGGAAATAATAGAATTCTTCCTATAGCCTTCACACCATACAGAAAAGTCTATTTCCAAACTGAAGAGAGAGAGAAATGTCCTTTGCCTTTTAGATGGTTTAGCCTGCTAATCAAATCAGTTTTGTTCATGCATGTATAGAATATTATGTATATTGATTCTTATCATAGTGACATATTTGTGTCTCAACTTTTCTCTCCAAATTGCTCAATTTCTAGGGTCTAGGAAGAAGTTTTACTGGATAAGGCTGCTTCTTGAAAAGCCTAAGAAGCTAAGTGTGAAGATTCAGGATTCTTTTTAAAAAGCCCAGCTTGTCTGGGTGCTAGTGATCCTAATAATCTCCACTCTAGTAGAGTTGAGACAGTTAAATCACAGGAGTTCACTCGCTAGACAGCCTAACCTATAATGAGATGTTTTGGTTCAGTGAGAGACACAGTCTCAAGAGAATAAAGCAAAGGTAGGTGGAGGAAATTATACATTAGACATCTTGCTCTGGCCTCTTCATACATACTTGGGTGTACACACTTGTATAATCAGGTACACTTATCACAAATATACACACAGCCTACACTTATGCAATATAGACCATACACTGAAAACAACAAGACATTTTGTTATATATTATTAATATTCTACTACCTCTGAGTAAACATTTTATTCTCCATTTAAATTGCCTGATAGAACATTTTATTCTTCACTCATGTAAGAAAGTGCTTAACAGTTAAGTAGTATAGGCTATTCATTTCATGATAGCTTAAACACCATTGGTAAAACTTCTATTCCAAGTTTTTTCTCCCAGTCATCATTGCACTCTAGAAAAAAAATGTGATAAGACCACTATGTTTATTTATAAAATAATATTAATGGGTGAAAGATATTTTCTAACTCTATTTTATGATTGCTTTCTCACTGTGTTACCTACATTCACATCTTATCCCATGTCTATTTTTCTTTCCAAAGAATATTTTCTGACAATTCCAAATCATTTACATACAGTATACAATTATGTCTACTCTCTCTATTTTAAACATTCAGCTCTATTCTGTGATAATTTTATGGTAGAATATAATGGTCTTTAGACACACAGTTTAGCTATTTATCTATGCTGTACACTCTATTTCTGGAAAATTACATCAGAAAAAATATAAAAGTGGTTGAGACTTTTATTGATTTTTCATTGGCTTTTGACTCTGTAGGCAGAAACTAGTTACAACCTAATCTATACTAACTCAGTGTAAAATGCCAGCTAATAAACCATGCTAGGGCTAGAATTTTAATAACACATTGAAATTCATGGAAGATGGAATAATGTTTTTCAACTTTGGTCTCTATGAATTCTCAGATATTTCAATGGTGTGACAAAGAGGCCATTCACCACTATTGTTTACCTACATCTATGTGACATTAAAAATCATATGATTTTATATGTAATTAGGAATTAGATCATCAAAACTTAAAATATGCATTACCATAGTATTAATTATAAGACCATTCTCTGTAATAAAATAATATGTATATATATATATACTATACAAAAATTCAGATACAATTACAACATATAGTAATTTTCCATTGATGTGCATTGTATTTTAGTACTAAATTTTACAGGTATAATGTCCCTTTACTCCCTATATTTCTTTCCCATGTTCGTGCCTTCATTTTGTTTTGTGAACTACTGGATTTAACAGGTATTGTCTACATGATCATAGGTATAGGACTGTCCATTGGAGCTGTATAGGTTCACCAATAAATATACAAAATAAGCTACTCATTGGCAGTCTTGCAGAGTCCATCAGTATCCAATATTTCCACAGAGAGAGTTAAAGGCCATGTACTCCTTCCCCATTCATGACTAAATATTGACACTTAGAGTCTTGTACATGCCCAGTGCAGGCAATTGAATCACTGCTTCTGTGAAATCATGATTGAAAGGCTTTGTCATGACCAGAAGATAGTATCTGGCAGTCTTAACACTAGTGTTTTGCTCTCACATTCTCCCTGCCCCATTTTCCATGATAATCACAGAATCTAGATGTGGTGATATAAGTGATCACAATCTATTCTATTGCCTATTGTGTTAAGCAATCTATTCTCCCTAGTTCTCAGTAAAACTTTTGACAAAGTACAGAATTTGAAGGAGACAAGGACAGAGCCTTTTCAAAGGAATCATCTGAGACAGCACTAGCAAGTTGAAATCAGGTTAAATGTAGTCATTTGTAAAATTAAGAGACTCATCCTGGCAGACTTTAGGAGAGTAAAAGGTAGTAAGCAATTATAGATAATGGGATTTTCTCTTGAAGATTTAGTTATCTATTTGCCTTAGTTATTTAGATGGTAAGCTCTGAGTCAGTTTAAGGTTCTTCATAACCCTCGATCAACAGATAACAGATAAGTAGCTAAGCATATTCTTTAATCTTTTTTTTTTCCACAGTGCACTTTACTATCCTCATGGTCTACCCTCTGACTTTTCTACATCCTATACTTTCTTCACCCCTCCAAGAGGATATCCTTACCCTGAACCCACTCCACAGACCTCCCCAACCCCCCTTCGAACTGTAGCAGGTTAGCTACTGGGGCCTCTCTATATGCCCTGTCCATTCCCATTGGTCTGAACACATTATGGTGGAACACTCTGCTTTTCTCCCATGTGTAGATGCATTCAGCCACAAATTAAATCCATCCACATTCATAAATGTATAAATATTAGCTCCCAATACGTAAGAACACATTTTAGCAATAGGAATCCTAAGTGGCTACAACTACCTGAAATCCAGAAGAATTAAATTTCTGCCAACCTGTAGCCACCATACACTTGTAAGAACCAGCAAGGAAACAGAATACAAGGGAAAGAAAACTAACCATCCAACAAAGACAAGACCAGATATAAGCTTTTAGAATTTTAATCTTTCCAAATCCAAAGACTCTAGGCATACAAATGCAGTCAATAACAAGAAGAAAATATGTCATGGAAAAAGCCGAGCAACCCTATCCTAGCAGACCCTGAGAGTTATAGCACAGCTGAAGCAGAAGAAAAGCCTTAAAGAGGAAATGAATATACAACTTAAACATATAGCTACAAAACACACAAAGTAAAGGAAAATGAATAACAAAATTTAAGACCAGAAGGGAGACATAGAATTAAAAATGGAGAAAATCAAACAATAACCTTCAATAAAAAAATTTGCCAACCAAGCATGAGAGATGGAAAAAAGAATCTCAGTCATTAAAAACACAATAGAAGATATGTGTACATTGGACAAAGAAAATGTTAAATAATAACTCCACCACCACTACCACCAGCAAAAACTTCTGGCACAAAACTTGAAGAAAATAGATACTCTACGAAAAGACCAAATCCAAAAATAACAGAAATGAAGAAAGAAGAAATAATCCAAAGATACAGCCACAGAAAATTGTTTCAGGAAATGATTATAGAAAATTTCCATAAAGAAGGAAATACCTATCAAGGGAAAAGAAGCACAAAAATATACCAAATACACTAGACCAAAACAGGAAATTGCCTCTTCCTAGAGCAATGAACACAGTAAACATAAAGAAAACCAAAAAATTATATTAACCTTAATTTACATTTAGTTGGTGTGAATTTACCCATCCTAAATGCTTCTGTGCCTGGAAAATACAACTTTTGAAAGCACTTAAGGATTTCTAAAACAGTTTAACAATTCAGTCTGGCACCCCAAACCCTACCCTTATAGGTACAGAATTTAACTAAGGGTACAAAATTTAAAGATATCCCTATTTTTGTTGAACTTCCTGTCTAAACTGTATGATTTTACTCAGTTGTCCATATACCAATGTCACTGACTAGTAAGCAAAGCAAGCAACATTACTTTTTTTTAAAATAACATCTTTAAGTAAAGTTTTTGCAAGGTAAAATATTAAACTTAAAATAGTCTTAGTACATCAAAATACTAAGCACTTTAATTGCATTCCAAGATGGTCTTTAAAACTTAACACCCAATATATCACAGAAGAACAACCTTGATCTGCAAGTGTACAGAATGAATTTTACAAACATAATAAATATATTTACGCCCTTACACAGAACAGTATGTACAAAAGCAGTCGACCATAGTAGATCCGAACAGCTGTGGACCAGCCTTTCCCCACCCAGTGTAACCCAATGCATACTGAACTGATTTAAGGAAGCTTGACTCAACAATCAATTATCTATTCACTGGTGTTTTCTTCTCCCCAGAAACGGGAGGAAGCTTTTATTCTTCAAAAATAGAAATATTAAATTTGATGCAAACTTCCTTAAATCATGCATGAAAAGAAGATAACAGAAAGACAAAGGCAGGAGTATTTCTACTCACAAAGCTTAGATTACATAGGATGAAGTTATTAAGAACATTGTCTCATTTGTTTGGCTAAACTGTTTTTTCTCAGTTCAGAGTTTGTAAATAATTGCTTATTAGAAGATTTGGATTATTGAGGTTTGTATTACATATTGAATATATTTTGTGTTACTTTAGAAGATATTAAAATTACTAGCAGTATTTTGATTTTATAGTTAATTCCAATGAATCATTAAGAGCTTGCCTTTTTGTAATTTTTTATCCTGTTATAAACTACTTTAAGGAAACATGCAGATTATTAACTATTAAATAATCATAATAAAGATATTTTATTTATTGGCAGCAAAATAAAACCCCCCAAAAATATTAAAAGATGTAATGAAATCAAACCAAAAGACATATAAAAGCATACCTATCAAACTGTTTTCATTGAAGACTCTAAGCAAGAAGGTCCTGAATAGATGTGGAACAGACTCAAAGATACCATAAATGTCATCCCTGAACTACTATGCTAAGCAAACTTTCAATCACTTTAGATGAAAAAAATAAGACATTATCTGATAAATCAAATTTATGCGACACCTATTTAGAAACTCAGGCCTATCAAAGATGTTAATTCCAAATAAAAAATTCCAACATCCATGAAAGCCAGGGTATAATTAATCCCAAACCAGCAAATCTAAGGACAGGAAACACACACACACACACACACACACACACACACAAACACATCACTCCTTTCACAGTAGCATCAGATAATAGAAACTATCTCGGGGTAATTCTAAACAAACAAATAAAAGACTTGTATGATTAAAAACTTTAAGAAATTGAATAGGAAATTGAAGAAGATATCAGAAGATGGCTTATGGATTGGTAGGACTAATATAATAAAACTGGACATCATACCCAAAGAAATGTATTCTTTCAATGAAATTCCCATCAAAATTCTTGCACAATTCTTTACAGATTTAAAAGGAAAAAATTCAGCTTCATAAGCAAAAACAATAACAACAAAACATTATAAAACTATACAAAATAATAAATAAATTGTTGAAAGTGTCACAATACCTGGTGACTACACAGCTATTGAAATAAAAACAGCATGGAATTGGCACAAAAAACCTGATATATAAATTACTCAAAATGAATCCACATACATATTTAATACCTAATATTTAATGAAGAGTCCAGAAATGCACACTAGAAAACAGACAGTATCTTCAGCAAATAGTGCAAACCAAAGTGCATGCTTGCACATCTAAGTACCGAAGTAGACTCATATGTGCTATACTGTATAAAACCCACAGACAAAAACTCACATAATCAACTAATCTGGGCCCATAGGGGTTCATAAATACTTAAGTTCCAACCACAAAGCATTCCTGGGACTGACATAGGCCCTCTGCACATAGATAAGAGTTAATCAACTGGGTCTTCATGTAGGACAATAAAAGCGCCGCAGGGGCTGTCTCTGAGTCTATTGCCTGCCTTTGGACTCTTTTATCCTAAAAAGGCTCCCTGGTCTATTTTCAATAGAAGATGTACCTAGTCTTACTGCAACTCCATATGCCAAGGCTGGTTGATATCTATCTATGTTAAGTCTCCCATTTTCTGATGAGGAGAGGATTGGAGGGAGAGAGGAGAGACTTGGAAGAGAGAATGGTTGAGAAGCTGCAATTGGGATTTAAACAAAATAAATGACATAATCTATAATAACATCAAAATAGCAACAAAAATCAAACAAACAAATAAAAAACAAAAACACTTGTCAAAAGATTGACCCATGATGAGCAATACCTGTGACAGAGGCTCCAGATGAAAAGCCAGGGGACCTTTTGCCTCAAGTAAATTCTGTTTACTGGATTTTTCTTACATGGAATTTCATGCTTAGTGTTTTAAATATTTACATTCAATTTATATGATAGCTCTACATCAGTTAAATAGTTCTGTTGAATGCCAGAACATAGCTATAGAAGCCAATGTGCTCAGTGCCCTCAGACTTTGAATATGGCCAGCAATCTAGCTTTTGTGCTTTCCTAGATATAATCTATAGTATGTTCTAGATAATTGTATTTAAATTGGTCTGTCCTGAGAAAGTTTTCAGAGTGGGCTTCTCTATTAATATTTGATATGCGCTTAGTGCCTCTGATTATGTGTTTCTAAACTCAACCAACCTTCCTTGGAATACCACTTTTTTGTTACACCCGAGTATGAAGGTACATGAAGTAAAGTTTTCTCCAGCATCAAAAGTCTGTTCCATTCTTTCAGGTCCTCAGAATCTAGGTCATGTAGACAGACAGTAGGTTGGCTAAAGTCGATAACACTGACCCTGATAGCATAGCAAGTGAAGAATAGCCTTGAGCATATTGTCAGAGGAGATGGCTTTCTAAACAGAACATTGATAGTGCACACACTAAGATCAACAATTAATAAATGAGATCTCATGACACTGAAAAGTCTTCTGTAAAGCAAATTGATCCCACCTTTCAGAGAAGGTGGCAGCCTACAGAGTGGGAAAAGTTTTTCACCATCTGCATGTCTGACAGTGAGTAAACTAATACATAAAATACATAAAGATCTCAAAAATTAGGTATCAGAAAAACAACTAACCTAATTAAAATAGGGAACAGATCTAAATAAAGAAATCTCAAGAACAAAAACTCAACTGACTGAAAAACACTTAAATATTCAATATTCAAATGGTTATCAGAGAAATGCAAGTCTACTTTGAGATTTTATACAATGCCCATTATAGTGAGTAAGTTAAGTAAAATAATTGACAGTTCATGATGGGGAAGATGTGGATTAAGGAGAACAAGTTCCATTTTTGGTCGGACTGTAAACTCATACAGTCACTATGGAAATCAGTGTGGCGACTACTTAGAATGATGGGGGCTTGATCTACCTCAAGATCCAGCTATAACACTCTTGGGCATAAAGGACACATCATTCTACCAGAGTCACTGTCTCAACTATATTAGTTGTTACTGTATTCATAACTGCTTGAAATTAGGAACAGTCTAGATGTTTATTAACAAAAGAATAAAAATGTTGTATATTACTCTAATATTGAAATAATGAAATTCACAGGTCAAAGCTTGTAACTAAAAAGAAAAATAATTATTTGTTCCCCTCTTCTCCTCCCTGTCCTCTTTACCATCTAGATCCCTCCCTTCCTCCTTTTTCCTGTGATTGCTTTCTTCTCCCTCCAAAGTGAGATTGAGGCATCCTCACTTGGGACCTTTAGCTTGTTAGTCTTCTTTAGTAATGTGGGGTGTATCATGGGTATTCTGTACTTTTTTGTCTAATAACTACTTATTAGTGAATACATATCATGCATGCCCTTTTGGGTCTGAGTTGCTTTACTCAGGATGATATTTCTAGTTCCATTCATTTGCTTGTAAAACTCATGATATCCTTGTTCTTAATAGCTGAGTAGTACTACATTGTGTAAATTAACCACATTTTCTGTATTCATTCTCTGTCATGGAACATCTGTATTGTTTCCAGCTCTTGGCTATTACAAATGAGGCTGCTATGAACATAGTGGAGCATGTGCCCTGGTGGCATGGTACAGGATCTTTGGGTATATGCCCAAGAGTGGTATAGGTAGGTCTTCAGGTAGATAGATATATTTCCAATTTTCTAAGGAACTTCCAGATTGATTTCCAGAGTGCTTGTCCCAGTTCTCAATCCCACCAGTAATGTGGGAATATTTCTCTTTCTCCATATCTTGACCAACTTGTGCCTTCACCTGAGGTTTTAATCTTTGCTATTCTGACTGGGAAGAGGGGATTATGATCAGGTATTCGGGGGAGGGAACAAGTCTGAAGCCCTGAGGGCTAGCAGAAAGAATTAAAATAGGCAACCTCAGGAGGTAGGAGGTGAGGGGGACCCCTCTAGAATGTACCAGAGACCTGGGAGGTGAGAGACTCTCAAAAGGAGGAAACTTATATGAAATGCCCTACAGTGGGAAGAAAGAACTTGTAGAGTCAACCTCCAGTAGAAAGACAGGGCATCAAGTGGAGGGATGGGGTTGTCATCTCAGTCAAAATCTCTGACTCAGAATTGTACCTGTCTGAAAGACAGGGACAAAAATGGAGAAGGAGGTCCAGCAACAGGCCCAAATTGAGATCGAGCTCAGGGAGAGGCCCCATTGCCCAACACTATTATTGATGCTATGGTGTACTTACAAACAGAGGCCTATAATAACTGCCCTCTGAAAGGCCCAACATGCAGCTGAAAGAGTCAGATGCAGATTTTTAACACCAAACCAATGGACAGGAGCTGGTGATCCCTATAGTTGAATTGAAGAAAACCTGGAAGAAGCTGAAGAGGAGGGTAATCCTAGCGGAAGACCAGCAATCTCAACTAACCTAGGCCCCCAAGATCTCTCAGACATTGAGCCACCAACCAGCCATCATACACCAGATGATATGAGGCCCCCAAAACATATATAGCAGAGGACTGCCTGGGCTGAACTAATAAGAGAAGATGTACCTAACCCTCGAAAGACTTAGAGTCCTAGGGTATGAGGAGTTCTGGTGAAACTGGAAATGGGATGGGGACGTCCTCTTGGAGTTGGGGACAATGAGGCATGGGAAGTGAAACAGTCCAAGGGTAAAACTAGACGGAGATAAAATCTGGACTGTAAAAAACAAAGTTTAAAAAACAAAACCAACCAATCAACCAACCAAACAAACAAACCAAAACCAAATAAATAAAATAAAAATGGCTCTGAGAGTCCATCTTACACCAGTCAGAATGGCTAACAACAATAACTCAAGTGACAGCACATGCTGCCAAGGACGTGGATAAAGAGGAACATTCATCTGTTGCCGGTAAGAATGTAAACTTGAACAACCTTGTTGGAAATCAATTTGGTGGTTTCTCAGAAAATTGAGAATATTTCTACCTGAAGAAATCTCTACACTCCTTGGTATATACACAAAATATGCTCCACCATCCCACAAGGACACTTGCTTCACTATGTTCATAGCAGCTTTATTAGTAATAGTCAGAAACTGTAAACAACTCATCAACCAAAGAATGGATAAAGAAGTTATGCTTCATTTATGCAATGTAATACTACTTAGCTATTAATAAAAAGGGGGCATCATGAAATTTGAGGTCAAATGGGTAGAACTAGAAAGTATCATACTGAGTGAGGAAACCCAGACCCAGAGAGGCAAACATGGCATATATTCACTTCTAAGTATGTATTAGCCATAAAGTAAAAGATACCCATGCTGCAATTCATAGATCCAAACAAGATAGATAGCAAGGAAAGCTCAAGGGAGCTTGAATCACACTCAGAAGAGGAAATAAAATAATAATTGAAGGTGGATGGAGCAAGGGACCTGGATGGGAGAAGGGATGGAGAGAGAGAGGTACAGGGGTGGGGTCAGATGTAGGGAGAGCTGGGGAGAAAGGATGTGACTAGTCCTGCGGTGATTTGATGTGCCTGCGTTGGTTGGTAAGGGGTAGGGTCCAATTCTCAGAGGAGAAGGTAAGAGGGGAATAGTGGTATAGGTTGTGTGAGATGGAACTGGGAGGAGAAGGGAAGGCTGTGATTGGGATGTAAAATGAATTAATAAATAAATTGAAAAAATGAAAAGAAAAAAATATTTGAGGCAATCTTGACCTAGAAAGACAAATATGGCATTTATTTGCTTGTATGTGATATTACCTGTTAAGTCAATGATAAGCTACATTCCCTAGAACAACATTGGTTAGGTCTAGATAATGACCCGGGCTTGGGAACAGATGGATCTTGTTAGGAAACACAAATAGATTAGACAGTTGTAGATAAAATGGACACAGGTGAGGTTGGGCCAAGAGGATTTAATGGGGAGGGGGTGGAGAGAGGGAGACAAAGACAAAATATGAAGTCAGGAAGTGGTGGCACACACCTTTAATCCCAGCACTTGGGAGGCAGAGACAGGTGGATCTCTGAGTTTGAGGCCAGCCTGGTCTACAGAGTAAGATCCAGGATAGCCAGGGCTATACAGAGAAACCCTGTCTCGAAAAAGTCAAAAAAAAAAAAAAGACAAAATATGAGGAAAGACAACTAAAATTAGGGCCATTTGAGGGATACCATGGAAGCAATATAATGAGAGAAAATAAAAACAATTTTCAAGGAAAAATTATTATCTTTTTCTATTCTATGGGAATTTTTTTTAAGCTTTAAAAAATACGATTTTAAATTGTTCTACTGACGCATCATTTTTCTTGAACTACAAACTCTAATGTTTACATTTAAATCAACATCTCCTAGTTAGGGAAAAATTAAACCAATGTTTTATCTATGTAATCACAGATTGCAGACTAGAGAAATTTACATTCATTATATTTATGAGTTTTGAATTTAAATAATGTCTTATGCCAAATCATGAGCTCAGGGTTGTTTAAAATAACTGATTTTCTGTGACTAACATTTACTTCCCAGACATTTTATGACAGTACTCATCCACGAAGTCATATACCTTAAAATTTATTCATGCATCTCTACAACTCTACAGTTTACTGAAGCGGGATGCTAAATTATGCTATTTCCATCCTAAGTGTTGCTCTATGAAATGAATATGGTGCATAATTATGGAAATGACATTGGTAATTAGTTCAGTGTAGTGGTGTAGCCTACGTAAGTTAATTTTTAATACATAATTCAATTCAGTGATTTTTTTGTACAAAACTTCATATTTATTTCCTTATTTTTGATATTTAAGTGGATAAAATACACTTCCTAATCAATAAATGATTGATATGGCCAATTTTCATCCTGAGAGTTTATTAAAAATATGAAGGGATTTAAGTATTCTTACTTTCATGATTTTCTGAAATGTTGTATCTTTTAGACAATTATTCAAAGCATACTTGTATTCTTAATTGGCTTTATTAAGTAGTACATTTTGGTGATTAACATAAATTAGATAAAATTGAATGCAAGCAAATGTTATCAAAATATCATAATCTAATAATTCATTCCTTTCTCTAAGGGCATTTATTTTCTAACAAGGGTTTAATGTCCTTTTGTTCTATCCCATTTTAATTCCTATCACACTAGAATTTATTTGTTAATTAGAAAAAACATGGTATAATTAGTGTTATCATATATATCATTGCAAAGGACACTATTTTATCCTGAGCTTATCATTTCTCTGAGAATAATTCATTAAAAAGTTATTTCAAGGTTACCACTGTATTACAATGTCCATATTTCTTTGTATACTGCATATCTTTCATTATACTCAAAAGATTATTATGAAAATGTCCATATAATATTACCATGTTATATATATTACACAGCATAATATAAATATATTTTAGTATAAATATAAAAATAAGAGACCATTAGTAATTATCTG
>JADRCC010361782.1:0-12955 GCA_019843855.1 Hylomyscus alleni
ATATATATATATATATATATATATATATATATATATATAGCAAATATATACTTGATTTTATAGGAGCATGTCTTTTTTTTTAAACCATGTTGAATTGAACTTTGCTTAATACACAGTCTCCAAATTTCACCTGTTGAAAACAAATAGATTGAGTCCTTGAGAATTGGCTCAGCGTTTAAGAGCACCGATTGATCCTCCAGAGGGCCTGAGTTCAGTTCCCACCAACCACATGGTGGTTCACAACGATCTGGGATCCAATGCCCTCTTCTAGTATGTCCAAAGACAGCTACAGTGTACTCATATACATAAAATAAATAAATGATAAATAAATAACCCTTTAAAAAAGAAAATAAGTAGATTAGATACTTCAATATCTAGGATTTACCAAAGGATTTTTTTTAGACTTCCAGCTTTCCACAAAACACCATTATAACTATATTACTTCTTGTAGTATTTCAACATCTCAACCCTGAGATAGAGATTAACAACACCAACCAGCAAGAGAAATCTCAGAGAAGCCATTCCAAAGGCAGTTGTCTTCTGCCTCCTCTACTTGTGATTCAAGGAATCTATATAATGGCAGACCATTGTGTTTTTAGGGTTTCTGGAATCTACTATCCTTTATTCTCTTTTGTTTATACTTTTCTTTGTAGTATATAGCTATTTCCAACACAATATGGCAAACAGGGGACATTTTTACAATTAGCATTAAAATATGTTTCAAAAGCATGAAATGTCTAATTCATCATCTAAGCTCTGGAATGTTAATGGCTAGAAAAAAAAACAGTGTTTCTCCATCTGTCTTCTCTCTCTCCACTTTGTCTTTCATATGATGTGACTAACAATTTTAATAAAAGTCAGATCATCCACATAACATCTAGGGTTGCAGTTTTGGTATTTGACAACACATAAAAACAAATTCTAGCTGGGCAGTGGTGGCACACGCCTTTAATCCCAGCACATGGGAGGCAGAGGCAGGTGGATTTCTGAGTTCGAGGTCAGCCTAGTCTACAGAGTGAGTTCCAGGGCAGCCAGGGCTTTACAGAGAAACCCTGTCTTGAAAATAAAAAAAAAATATCTAACTAAAATAAATGAATATACAGTGTCATTTCTATAAGTAAGTAGTCTTCAGATAATTACTTTGCATCAGTACAGATATATTAGATTGCTCAAAATCCATCAATTTATCTAACACAAGTTAGATTGAAAAGTGCTGCTCCAGTAATCACAAACATAAGGAACTTCTCACTGTCTTTAAAAAATTAGTTCTTTCCTCTCATGATACTAATATACATTCAGAAGTTTTAAAAATATTTATGACATTTTAATATTGTCCTGTGGTTGTAGCATATATGTCATGATTTTTTAAGGTCAGAAATATGGCTCCTAGACAATGAGCATCACTAGAATGGACTCAAATGTCAGGTGTCTGTCATTCCCATACTCAATCCATGTGTGAATCAGGATTTTTGGAGCAAGCTTGCAAGGTAGAAAAACCAGTGCAGAAATCTCTGAGTTTAGTGGAAAACCCTGTCTCATAAAATAGAGAGCTCTAGAGGTAGACACCCATTGAGAACCTGAAGTCTTTATTTATATATGTACAGTCATGTGCACGCATCGTTCCACTTGTGTGCTTGCAAACGTGTAAACGGGTGTGCCCAATAGCCCACATACCATATGCCCATACTCAGGTATTATCTTTACTCATTTCTTACTGATTGCTGAAAGGCAATTGACCATGGCATACTGATTCTATACCAGCAAATTTCTTAGCCCTGTAGTGAATTCTAAGAATTATATACAGCTTATTTTGGATAGTAACTCTGATTCTCTCAACTTTACTTATACTGCTTGTGTTTTCAGGTACAGAAAATCTATTTTCATTCTTTTTGAAGTTTATTTTGAAAAATAATTATGAAGGTCTTAAATTTTAATTAATTTTTCAAGGCATCTGTTAATATAATCACACGGTTCTTCTGTTTTAATTTATTGTGACAGCATGAATTAACTGATGTTTAATTTTCTTAAGGTTTAACCCAGTTTGGCCATGGTATGGTTTTTATACATAGAAGGTTTAGCCAAAATTCTTTTAGGTAGTAAATTATCTGTTCTTATGAAATATTGGCCTGGGCATTTTCTAGAAGTTCTATATTCTTCCTTTTACTATTATGTTAAGGTTTCATTTCTGTCTTTACTCTTTGAAAACAAATAGAAAACTCATGTTGTTTAGATTTTCAATAAAGATATAAGTCTGGAATTGAACTGGGAAATTTAAAATGATATTAAATATTCTTAATAAAAATTTCTTGAGGATGTAACATTTTTTCAGAAATTAATTTTTTTAACTAGATATCCTATGTGTTGTCTCAGAGTTAATAAGGAGATGATGTTTGCTGTTACTGTTTGATCTCTGCAGACAATGGTGATTTCTCTCTCTCTCTCTCTCTCTCTCTCTCTCTGTGTGTGTGTGTGTGTGTGTATGTGTGTATGTGTGTGTGTATGTGTATGTGTGTGTATCTGTGTACGTGGGTATGAAGGAAAATGTGTATGTGAATACCTACCCAAGTGTATGGAAATTAGTGATGCTGTCTTTCTCTATTGCCTTTCATATTATTTTCTGAGGCAGGTTCTTTTGTTGGAACCAGAGTCACTGATTCATCTAGCTTAGGTAAACACTGCATCAAACGGCTCTTCTTTCTCCGCCTTCCCAGTGCTGAGCTTACAGATGTATGACAGATATGACATTAAGCCTTACCTCTGGTATTTCTGTCATGGTTGCTTGTTTATTCCCTTATGTTTAGATTATCATTGTTAATATATTTAAGTGAATACTAGTGGACAATCTCAGGTACTCAGAATTATATAAGCCCTTTACCAAATGAGTCATCTTTCCAACCACGGTTTTGCTGTCTTTACCAATTATACCTAAAGGTGTTGAACATACTAAGTTTTATCCATAAATAATAGTTGGCTTTTTGTATTGTCTCACTTATTTTGTATAGCAATATCCATTTTATTTACAATTTTCCATCCTTCATCTTTTTCCAACATTCCCTTCTTTACTCTAGCTCTTTGAAGTGTCTAATTCTATGCAGACCTTATATGTCTTTAATAGGCATGTGAGGATTTAAAGTTACCTATTGTTTCTGTATATAGGCAATACTTGTCAGTAGGTATTATTTCTAGTATGAAAGTTAAAATAATTCATTATCTCTCAGTTTTAGAATCCTCTGACAACAATTTTTGTTGCTCATGTATTATTTTACTTCTTTTTTAATTCTTTTTAAGTTAGCATATAAAGTAATATACTCTATAAATATATGAATATATATTTATTATATACATTCATACATTGCATATACATTCACAATATGCATAGACATATATTCATTATATATTTATGCATATACATTGTATTTATACACACACACACACAAACACACACACACACACACACACACAAACACACATGTCATTCCGAAATGATCTACCATTTTGGATAGCTGGACCCAACCTTAAGCTAAGCCAACTGCCAAATTCCTCACTATGGCAAAAAGTACTACATCTTCATCCTTTGTCCCCAAGTGAGTTGGCCTACTCTGGGAAAAAAAAAATGGCCCTCTGGAAATCATCTCCCACACCAATTAAAGATCAGAGAGACTCTTTGTATAGAAAAGCCTCTGATTATCTTTTCTGATCCCCAGTGTGTGCACTCTTTCAGCAACAAATGTTTTTACATGTGTTACCTGAATAAGTGCAGTTCTCCAGATGGTTACTTTTGATGTGCATATGTGTGCATGCGTGCCCTTATGTGTGGTGGAGAAATTTCCCAATGTCATCACCCTGTCATATTTGGAAACACCTCCTGAGGTATTTAGTATTTAGCCCACATTTTGGATCTGCACTAAAGGGATTTTTACCTAGTGTTTTATCTGTGCTAATGACAAATGTCCATAAACACTATTAATGAAAAAGTGCCTTAAATTGCTCTGACTTTGTGAACTTCTTACCCTGCTAGATAATGAGATTTTGAGTTGGAAGCCTACAAGTAATTCAGCAGCAGACTTTAGAAACATTTGTTCTTTTACTCTAGTTCTAGTAACTTTTCTAGCGATTCCTGGAACTTGAGGTAAAACCCACAGACTCCATGATGGTTTGAGTTTCATACTAAGGATCCACGAATCAAAATGGTGCTAAAGAAAATTCGTTCTCTAGTCTGACTTGGTCTGACTATACTGGACTATATCTAATCTTCATTCAAAGATATTTTCAAGTCTCGTAGTATAGAAAGATGACAGTATCAAAGCATATTTGCTCCCAGTATACCTTAGTTATGCTGACCATACATTAATGATAATGTGGTTTTAGTCATTTGTTTATTTGAGATAGGTTATGATTATGAAATTCAGGCTAGCCTTTAATCCCTGATTCTCTTTCCTTTGCCTCTTGCCAATATAGGCATTACTCGTTTGTACCAACATGCTTAAGTTTGTTGATATAATTCTTTAATATCATATCAGTTTTTAGAGCATTAGATTTTTAACATTCTGTTTAATAATGCTGTTTTTAATGCAAATGATTATTCATATACATCTCTAGCCGTATGGCAGCAAATGGAACTAAAACCGTATCACGAAGGCAGTCATGACACTGAGCACAACATAGCAGTATCCCCAGGACCTCAACCTGGCACATATTTCTTGGTACAAAAATCTGTCACTATCATTATTTATTTAAGAAGTAACTGAGTTTCCCTCAAGTGAAGGAACACAGGATGAAATGAGCCAAGACAGCTATTGCTTTCTTGTCTTTCTAACCTTACTCTCAATGTGTGAGCAGGCAATAAATAAACAAATAAATACATGATTCTATATTATAGTATTATACAGTGATGTGAAACATAAAGAAATACTACAAAGGAGAAAATTGTAGCTTATTGAAAAATGTTAGGTAGTAAATTGCTGTTTCAAGAATGTATGTTGAGGAAGAAATGTAGGAAGCATAGGGCAGAGTATAGACGTGAGACCAAAGACAAGGAAAAAATTCTTATTATAAAGTCTTTTATATGACATGATAAAAAGTTTAAAGTTTTCCCAGATATCAGCCAATTTTACACAGGAAGAACATTGACATAGAATTGTAGCATAAGAAACAAAGTAGTCTAGGACTATAACAAGAAAAACAGATTTTAAGAGGAAAAAGATAGAAATCAAGAAAGCCATCAGTTCAGCAACCTACTAGAGCAGTGGTTCTCAGCCTTCCTACTGCTGCCACCCTCTAAGGCAGTGCCTCTGCCGCCCTCTAGGGCGGTGCCTCTGCTGTCCTCTAGGGCGGTGCCTCATGTTGTGGTGATCTCCAAGCATAAAATTATTTTTCTTGCTAATTAATAACTGTAATTTTGCTACTGTTATAAACTCTAACTTAACTATTTGTGATGGAGGTTAGTCTTGGGTAGTAATTTGTGGGTAATTCTACCCCTAAAGGGCTTGCAACCCACAGGTTGAGAACCACAGCACTAGAGAATTGGTGTTACCTCTAGCATTCAAGCCGAGCATATAAGAAAAGTTGGGACTAAGAGGCAAACTTTGTCTTGAGGAATCATTGATGGCAGTTTATGAGGAAGAGAGAGTCACTAGCATTTGAGAATATAGTCACATTCAGACTACCATGGGAAGCTCTGCTTGGATTCAATGGATTAATTATTTAAAATGAGGCTATTAAGTTGAGAAGGGGGATACAAAGGAATTCCTGGAGGATTTAGAAAGTTAAAATCGAAAAAAAAAATATAAATATACATGAAATTCTCAAAGAAAGTATAAGGCTCACATTTTGAAAACTCCACTTGCAAAGATGAATAAATAAGAAAGTACATGATATTTGAAACAGACCTTACATTGAAACAAAGAGACCATTTTGAATAATTACAGAGAATATACTTCTATGACTCCATTATTGTGAGACAAGGAATCATTTAGAAGACTCAGAAGGTTGCTATGCCTCACGTATGGAGGCAGTCAATTAAAGCAAGGGTAAGATGAACTTGAGAAGATTGTGCTGAAATGCAAAAGGAGCTGTCTAATTAAAACCTGAAGTAACAGAGATTAAAAAAAAATAGCACTAGTGACTCTAAAAGAAAAGCTTGATAGGTTTCTTCATATTAGAAAAATCATGCAAAAATCTAAAAGGAAGGACAGTTTTAACCAAGGTTGAATAATGTAACCGTCTCCTGAACTTTAGAAGCAGGCAAAGGAACCTGTTACAAAAAAAGACATAATGAATCATAAACAAAAGCAATACAATGATTGGACAGTACTGTTGCTTATGCCTTGAATCCTAAATACTAATATGGTAAAGGTATTCTTGGAAAACAGCAAAAGATTTAGAAGATGAGGCATGCTAATAAGCCTTAGGTAATCCAACTTGTATAATTGAAAAAGATTAAGCATTCTCAAAATCTTTTTCTATATTCCCTATGACTTGCTCTGCAGTTGCCTTGGGCACACCCACCAGAAACCCAAACAGTGGGCTAACTTGACAAGATTTGAAACCTCCACATTTGTGAACCAAAGTAAAATTTTATCTTAGTAACTTTAGTAACTCAGGAATTTCATTAAGGGAAAAATTAATTATCAAAGATGTTGATTCCCATTGATGTAGAGGAAATATATATGTTCTCATTATGTTCCTGCAAAGAATTTAAACTTTAATTGGCCTAAGGTTTATTTTTCATGATAATGGAGACAAAAAATAGAATAGGAAATCTTCAGTTACTTACCTATTCTATAATCAAAAAGAAATATTTTAGGATGGAGTTTGACTATGAATGCTGACTGTGAGTAGAATAAATAGTACAGAAAGGTAACAAAGCACTTTGCTATGAAATACATTGTTCTAATAAACTGTTTTTCAAGTACCAAGGCTGTAAATTATACAGCTAGTAAAAAGGAGACCTGTGAAACCAACTTGAGAATCATGGTGTATCTCAGTATGTTGGGTATGACAAACTAGGGTTGGGACAAAATCCTGAATTATTCTCTGCAGCCTCAGTGTTCCCTCTTGTTAAATATAACAACTATATCAAGCACCTCTCATTATGATGACATAGTGCCAAGGTTTGACGCCATATATATCTCATTTTCATTTAATTTTTACTGTGGGCAAGTATGGAAATTTATGAGCCACAGTTCAATATAAAACTAATTTATTCATGTATTTATTGGTAAGGATTATCACAATCTGACAACTTCTGCTATCTGGAAACTGAGAAGAATGCAGTACAGGATTGTGTAATGATTTCAGATTTAAAATCCAGTACTAGAAATAATAATTTTGATAGATGGAGCTTATTGTCTGCTCTTGAGACAAACTTGGTTTGCTTGAACTTGTGTTTATATTCAACGTGTGATCAATATGTGGAAGTGGATGGTATGCAGAGGGAAGCAATTAATTAAATGGCATGTGCCAAGATTGAAACACTCTGTGCTACAGCATGCTATTGGAGAGAGAAAGGCCAAGTGTAACCTAAATAATTACACATTAAATGATATTCTTCATTTGGATTTGCTTCCTCACTCTCATAGAGCTGGTAAAGGTTAAAGAGGTAATCTGAGTGCTCACTGCATAGATTAAAAAGTACAAATAAAATGGAAAGTTATAGATAAATAAAAGGTGTTTGCTATAAAAGGTGAATAAAATATGAGTCATCATTAATGCCTTTGGGTGCTTATTTTGTTGTTTGTATGACATTAGAGAGCTATTGAAAAATGAGGTGAAAAAAAGATCTAATACCAAAAAATCAGTTTTGCTTATTGAATCATAACAATGAAATATCAAAGCCAATTGGAAAGGGTAAATATTCAACTATGAAATGAAGAAGATGAGGAAGAGTAGAGGAGTTGAAAGTAGGTGCTTTGCCAAATCAAAATTAGGATGGACATAAGGTAGAGAAGAATATTCAAATTAAAAAGAATAGCTCACACATGATAACTGTGGACCATGGAAAACATTGCAACCTACACATGAGCATCTCAGCAGTGTGGTGGTGCCATCCAGCTCACAGGTGATTGGGGTAATGGAGAGGGCAAAAGTGTCATTCTGCTAACATCTCTGGAGAGGTAGGCATGGTGAGGAGAGTAGAATTGAATGATGAATGCAAAAGGATAAACAAGAGCTCTTATTTTTGTGCTTTTTTAAATCTCTAGTATTCATTATTATTTTTCTCTTTTTTATTAGATATTTTCTTTATTTACATTGCTTTTATCTATAAGAGAGGAAACTCCACTTTTGAACAAGGGGAGAATTGTATACTGGTCTTGTGATGATGGATGCAAGAAGCATAACACTGTATAGACCATGGCTGTCATGCATTCTCTATCAATATAGAATGATCTCAAAGGAAATGGACTCTTACTTAGAGAACACACTCTTAGGGTATTGTAGCATCTGGTACTTTGCTAGAAAACCAAGACCTCTGTCACCCCCCCCCCCCCAAAAAAAAAGCTGTTTTAACAGAAGAATGCAGAACAAAGTATCTAGAGTGGAGTTTTTTGTTGCTACAGTTAAAGAATTTTTGAAACTGTGGCAGCTGACCTCACTCCCACAAGATTCTTCTCTTGCAGCACACAGGTACACACACACACACACACACACACACACACACACACACACACACACAAATAACCCTCTATTAAAAACCTTCCAAGGTTGATTTATGTCAAGATGTACTCCAAAATTATATTTTCTCCTTACTATATTTGAAAGCAAATTGCTTATTTTTCATTTACTTTTCTGTTATCAAAAAATGCTTTCTACTTCCATTATTCTAATCTCTTGATATTACATTCCTTGTGCTGTTTCCCCCCAATGTCACTCTTAGTAATTTCCTGACTCATAATGGAAAAAAAAAACTCTAGTCATGCTCTTAGATCTAAGAGTACATGCTATTAAATGTCTAAAAATGTCTACACAATCAGGTTCTCAAGAAGGTTGAATCCCAGACTTTAAAAGCACTCATGTACCTCACTCACATAATATTTTGCAAAACCTCCAAACTATTCAGATCAACCATTAATGTAGGAGTATCAAATGTTGAAGATGAAAATGCATACTAACCTTTATAAATATGTATCCATCTTTAAACTGTTAAAAAATGTTAGTCATTAGTTAAAGGCAATGACTAAGAGAAAAGCAGAAGGGCATATAATATGTCGTGAGGTCATTTCTACAAGCAATGAACAAGTAAATTATATTTCTAAATTAAAACTTGTTCAAACTTTTCCTTGCAATCCAGAAAGAAAATGAAACCCTAGAAAGGTCTTCAAATTGATTGTTTATGGACCAAGAAGATATGAAAATGTATAGACAAAAATTGATAGCATTGTTAATGACATAAAGAAAAAGTATATGAATGGATACAAATTCTTAATGTTCATTGATAAAACTTAATCATCAATGTATAGTTCGTGTTAGAAAAGAGAATAGCAATATATTTTGAGGTTTTACTCAATGCAAAGTAAAATATTTGAAAAATATAACCATAACAAAGGAGTAGAGTGAATAAGCCAATAAAACCAATTCCCTAGGATTTTTGTATCTTAAGTACTATAAAATACCAATGTTTTTCATAGATTTTGATCATTTACATTCCATTAAAAGTACAAAATTTAGAGTTCTAGCTACAGAACTATAGATACAGAGCATATAGAAAGGAAAACTAAAAGAGAAACAGGAAAAAGGGAAAAATAAAATGGAAAACAACATAGATAGAAAAATATAGCCATGGCAGACTTAAAATATCGATAAATATATTTTCTGATGTAACTGAACAAAACATCAATTTTTAAGAGATAGATTATGAAACTATATAAAATTTCAAACTTAGGTACATGTTATTTATAAATAATATACCCTAAACTTAGGAACAGCAAAATTCAATGGAAAAAGAACAGAATATGGATTTATTCTCCTTTCTGATAACTAAAATAAGGAAGGAGGCCAAAAAGGCATAGTTGGGCCCCTAGAAGTTCTTTCTGCAGAATAAACTGATAAAGTTTTGTGGAAACTCATTTAGTCTCTGAAAATTGTTTAAAGGTGAGTTTGATGTCAGCACTTGTCTGTCTTCCCATTAATAAGGCCTATCTTGCACGCACATGAGCTAGGATGTCATCTGCCATATGAACCCCAGCAAAGGCTACCCCTGTCACTTTCGAAGTTTTTGATTTAATTTATTGCTATTGATTTTTATCATCTCTTAAATGATTAACAATGTTGACTTTGCATATAATTGTGGTCTAATGAAGGTCATTTTACCTCTTTAAATCCCACATTTCTTAGCTGTAACATGGAATTAAAATGTGTTTCCTTTTGGACAGATGTTTTAAGGATTAAATAATGTCAGTAAGGCCTGAGCACACAGCTCAGCACTTGGCTCCATAATAACTATTTATGGTATTCTTTTTTATTGTTTATTTTAGTTATTTACATTTCAAATGTTATTCCACTTCCCAGTTTTCCCTCTTCAAAACCCCTATCCCATCTCCTATCCTCACTGCTTCCATGAGGGAGCTCCCCCACCCACCTACCTACTTCTGCGTCACCATCCTATTATCTCCTACATTGTGGCACTGAGTCTCCAGAGGACCAAGGGCATCTCCTCCCACTGGTGCTAGATAAGGCAATCCTCTTCTACAAGCATCTGGTGCCATGGGTCCCTCCATGTGTACTTTTTGGTTAGCAGTTTAGTCCGTGGGAGCTCTGGTCTGGTTGGTTAATACTGTTGTTCTTCCTATGGGGCTGCAAACCCCTTCAACTCCTTCAGTCCTTCCCCTCCCTCTTCCATTGAGGTCCCTTGTGCTCAGTCTGATGGTTGGCCGCAAACATCTGTATCTGTATTGGTCAGGCTCTGGCAAAGCCTCTCATCAGACAGCCATACCAGGCTCCGGTCGGCATGAACTTCTTGGCATCAGCAATAGTATCTGGGTTTGGTGTCTGCAGATGGGATGGAAGGGTAAAGTTGGGATGTCTCTGGATGGTCTTTACTTCAGTCTCTCCTCTACTCTTTGTCTCTACATTTCCTTTTGACAGGAACAATTTTGTGTTAATATTTTTGAGATGGGTGGGTGATCCCATTCCTCATACTGTAGTATGTAGCTTGTATACTTCAAATCTATATATGTTTCCCACTTTCTGTATTAGTCACTCACAGATCTGCCTAGGACATCTTAACTATTCATCATTTACAGTTTTGAGTGGCCTTATTTGTATTTGTCTTTTATTCTTGATTTCTATAGCATTTTGTTTGGGTGGTATCTTCCTGAGTAAATATCATGTCAACAGATAAACCACTCTGGATCTAGTTATTTTCTTCATAGGCATAAATCAGTGTTTGTTAATTAATCAACCCAACACCTGAATCAGATATTTTGACTTAATATAAAAAGAGCTGGTCAAGGTAAGGAGCACCAATTCCTTCTCTATATTATTGGGGTTACAGTAAATGTATCTTTCATGCTCCCAGATGTGGTATAACCTTGACCAATTGTTTGCTAAATGAGCAGAAGGGCTGTAGTAAGAAGATTGAACTGTTTTGCAAAATCTAACTCCAGAGCTGTTCACTCTACCTCACCAATTACATCATCCCAATATTAAAGGACAGGACACATCCCAACAGAGGCCTTGGGTGAGATCCAAGAACAATGTAGTCGAGGGCAGAAGGTAATAACAGAAACAAAAGTCTTAGAGAAAGCAGAATCCAACAGGACTGTCAACATGTTGACTTTGGTGTCTCTTTCATTCTAAAGTACTTTCAAAGTATGGAGGACAAAGCCATTGTTACCTTTCAAGATTTTTTTTTTCAGTTGATCCAGTAGAAGTTCCAGTGAAAGTGTACTTGACATTTTCCACCTGCAACCAGTTTTATATACACATTACAGAACATATACACAAAGCCCTTCAGTCAGCATCTCAGATGCAGGCTGTCATTTGTCATAATTTGTCCTTCTTGATTATTTTAACCACAAGACCTAAAGTAAAATTTTCATTGAATTAAATTTAATTGAAGAATTTGAGTTATGGCCACGGAAGGACAGAATTTGGCAAACCTTTTAAAGACTCTCAGATCTCTCAACACCTTCTGAATTCTAATTAGGCAAGTAGAAATTGGTTTCTCTGTCAGAGCACTCTGCCCCAAAGACAAGACTCAACCACTAAAATTAAAAGGAACAAAATCAGCAAACCTGAGCCATGAGGGTTTCTAATAAGAAAAATCTTTATTAAAGGATTGTTGCTTCTCTTGTTGCTCTGTTTTTATCCCCAATGAAAGAAAATAATGAGAACTATTTTTCAAAGGGAGAAAACAAATTATTATTATGTCTGCATATAAATGCTATATATAGGTACACATGTATGAGACTTGATTATGTTACAAGATTTTTACTTTAAAAATACTAATGAGGTTTAGTATAATTAAGTAAAATTTTAAAAGCATTTTATTAACCAAATAGTAGTTCCGGATGCTCAGTGTTGTGCTTTGATTTAGCTTTGCTTCTCACTTCACTTATATGCATGCTGTTTATGACACACCAGTTAAACCATGGGTCAGTGAACTTTAGGAAATGGAAGGTCAAATTTTAAATCTTTCCTTTTCAAATGGTATTCATGAACTAGTCACATTAATAGTTAGACGTTCTCTAAATGAAATGTTAACTTTTCTATCTAACCAAGTGTATGTTCAGAGAATTATTTAGAATGTTATAGCTTATGCTCTAAGATCAAGAATTGACAAATGGGACCTCATAAAGTTGCAAAGATTCTATAAAGCAAAAGACACTGTCAATCGGACAAAATGGCAACCAACAAATTGGGAAAAGATCTTTACCAATCCTCTATCTGATAGAGGGCTAATATCCAATGTATACAAAGAACTCAAGAAGTTAGATTCCAGAGAACCAAATAACCC
>JADRCC010361907.1:0-15455 GCA_019843855.1 Hylomyscus alleni
AAAAAAATTGGTCTTTTGGTACTCTAACCAAATATTCGTAACAAGTTGTACAAGAAAGAGCTTGTTTTGATTTATTGATTTAGAGATTCCAGATCATTATTGACTTGCTTTATTGCATAAAGAATTAGGAGAGTTCGTAACATAGCAAGCTACTCAGTAATAGCAGTAAGTTAAATTAGGAAGGAAGTAAAGATTGGTACCCCAAATTCACAGGCATTCCTCTAATAATAGAATGAGCTCTCACAAGGATATACCCCCTAAATATTACTTAAGGTCCTGATAGTGCCACATGGTAAGTCAAGTCTTTAGGAACACTTATCCAAACCATAGCACTGCCCTATGATATTGTTACAAATTTTCAATGAATGTAGAATGTGGCAGAACCTTCCCCTAATAAATAAAGGTTTCAGGGGACCAATCACTGGGCCAGGGTTAGGAGGGACTTCCAGGACAGAGAGGGGAAGAGCAGAAGCGGAAAAAGGTGTCTTGCTTTTGGAGGGGGAGAGCTTGGAGGACAATATGTAGCTAGCAAGAGGCTCCGGGTTTAGATGGCAAATCTGCCAGGATTTGCTACCAGAGTAGTTATATTTAGGATAGCTTAGAAAATTAGGATGCTATTTACAGGGCCCAACGATTGAGTTACCTGTTGATTTTGAATTAAGTTGGAGTGGTATTTTCTTCCACACTTTGACTGAACTGGGTTCCAGAAAGAAAGATATGCCAGCAAAGTTTGGGTTTATGAGAAATATACCCCAAAAGGCCATGGGAATTAGGAAGTATGGGGCTGGTGTAATAATGACCCATCAGTGGGAACTTAGTGAGCTAAGTAGAAAGATTTCGGAGCTCCAAGACAGAGTCTCCATGAGATGAGAACAGGCTGGCCTGCCCGCCAGTGCACTGCTGGCATAGCATGGATTTTTATTTTTCTTTAATTGTATCACTAGTTGTATTTAATACAAGTGGTAATGAAAGGGCATTAAAGGTACAAGAAGCCAAACTGCATTCAGATTAAAATTATCACATCATCATGAAGATAGGTTGAGTGCCTAGGGAACATTTTGTTTACAAAATGAAACTGAAGACATTGAAAAACAGAAAAGATCATTCTGAATTATTGTGATAACAGAAGACTCAGATTTGAGTTTAGTATGAGAAGAACTCTATGCTATCTGGAAAGGCCTCAGATTGATAGCATCCCCCCACACAGGGGTTTTCTTAACACTGGAAATAGTTTGACATTGAACAATTCCTGATAATCCACAGAAAAGATGTACTGGTAGCTAAGATCTAGCCTTCTGGTGTTATTTACTCTGGTGCTGCTCAATGAATGGTATATGTCTTTTTTTAATTTCTAAACTCTGTATATATTATACAGATTTTGTAAGACAATTAGTATTATAAACATAACAGTTGCTATTTTCTTTTTTTAAGTCGTCAAAAAAATTTATAATAGTTAAATGCCTCATATATACATGATATCTTCTGAAGCAAAAAGTAATATGCACTTAACCAGTTTTTAAAATCTGTTTGGAACATTAAACATGATAGAAGTAGAAAAAAACTCTCTTATGAAGTCCCCTATGAAAGGAAATTGTGACAAGTTCTTGATTAGACAGAAACCTTTCCATCTCCAAAGGAGAATATGCAGCATAACTGTGGCTTCATAGAATGAATTGGGTAGTGTTCCCCCAGCAAAACTCTCAAATACCATAGATGGAGAAACCAAGACATACCATGCCAAAACCAAATTTACATAATACCTTTCCACAAATCCTGCCCTACAAAGGATAATAGATGGAAAATGCCAACACAAGGAGGGAAAATACACTTTAGAAAAAGCAAGAAAATAATCTTCTTTAAACAAACCCAAAAGAAGATAGCCACCCAAACATAAAAATAACATCAATAATAACAAGAGGCAACAATTAATCTTCCTTAATATCTCTTAACATTAATGGACTCAATTCCCCAATAAAAAGCCATAGACTGGATATGTAAACAGGACCCAACATCTTGATACATATATAAAACGCACTTCAGTGTCAAAGACAGACACAACCTCAGAGTAAAGGGCTGGAAAACAATTCTTCAAGCAAATGGTCTCATGAAACAAGCTGAAGTAGCCATTCTAATATCGGATAAAATCAACTTTCAACCTAAAGTTACCAAAAAGGAGAAGGAAGGACACTTCATACTCATCAAAGGAAAAATCTACCAAGAACTCTCAATTCTGAACATCTATGCTCCAAATGCAAGGCCACCCATATTCATAAAAGAAACTTTGCTAAAGCTCAAAGCATACATTGTATCTCACACAATAATAGTGGGAGACTTCAATACCCCACTATCATCAGTGGACCAATCATGGAAACACAAACTCAACAGAAACACATTGAAACTAACAGAAGTTATGGACAAAATGGATTTAACAAGTATCTACGAATATTTCATCCTAAAACAAAAGAATATACCTTCTTCTCAGCACCTCATGGTACCTTCCCCAAAACTGTCCATGTAATTGGTCACAAAACAGGCCTCAACAGTTACAAGAAGACTGAAATAATCCCATGCATCCTATCAGATCACCAAGGACTAAGGCTCATCTTCAATAGCAACAAAAATAACAGAAAGTCCACATACACATAGTAAGTGAACAATGCTCCACTCAATGATAATAAAGGTCAAGGAAGAAATGAAGAAAGAAATTAAAGACTTGAGAAATTAATGAAAATGAAGGCACAACATAGCCACATTTATAGAACACAATGAAAGCAGTGCTAAGAGGACAACTCACAGCTCTGAGTGCCTCCAAAAAGAAACTGGAGACAGCATATACAGTATAGATTGTTTTTTAATATTTCACTCTACAACAGAATTCTAGATCTTAAGTGCATTCAGACATTCCAAGGTCTGGTGTGTTCATAGAAAATTTAGTGAATCATCTTTACTACAAAGGATATATGTCTATATCATATATATATATGAGGGGTATATATATATACCCCTGAGAGTGGTTGGGGTATAATGACATTCTAAAGTTAATATATGAAAGAATATATATATATGCATAGATGCATAAGAGAAAAGGCCAATAAAATCTTACACATTGCTTTAGAAAGTTTCAATTTTACTTTCCAACTATTTTTTATGCATCAGATTATATTTTAACACAGCACTGTGATCACATTTACATGTTTGGAAAATGTCCATAATGTGTCAGGATATTTGATCACATCTTGAATCTCAAGGTTGTATTATTTACTGGAAAAAGCTATTTACAGTTGTGCTATGGCTCAGTCCTAGGCACACACCTTTAATCCCTTTGGCCAGAGTACAGACACACCCTTAGTATAGGCCTTTAATCCCAAACAATGAAAGTAATTTTGTAGAAGAAAGTGATGTCTAATTGAGCTGCTAACAAAGTGATGAATCAGGGAAAATTTTGACAAACTAAAATATGCCTAGTTCTCACAGGAGAAGAGAGAGGAAACAAAAGCTAATTACCAAAGCAGTGCTGTGAAGGAAAGAGGAAGAAGTTTCATTTGGAGAGTTATACAGAGACAGGTTGCAGAGAATGAACAAGCTAGACACAGGTGAAGACAGAATGAGCCAGAGAATGAGCAGCCACAAGATTAGAGCATATTGCCAATGTTAGTATAAAGCCAAGCAGAGAAATTCAAGAGAAATCCAAAAATGCCAGATTGAATCAGAGGAGTTGTGAGCCAGAGCAGCCGAGTTGAACCAGCCAGAAATCAGAAAGAACTAGGAAGGGGGTGAGGTTATTCAGTAGCAAATCTCAGAGGCTGAAATCTTTCTAGGCCTAGATAAGATTGCACAGAGGCTATAATGGAAGATTCTAGGTCTAGACCAAGGTTAGTAGAATGGGCCAGTAAACCTCTGAGATGATAATTACATCAGAAGAATAAAACATATTTTATACCATAATGCTTAGTGACGGTTCGGATTGGGGGAGAAGAGAGGCTAGGTCAGTTGAGAAGATATTGTGAGAATGTCTTCTGAGAAGAATACAGACTTTGAAAAGCATCAGGAGGAATGGAGAACATCACAAAGTTTGACTATGGGAGAGAAATTAAAGTCAGACTAGAAAGTACAACTTACTCCCAAACTCCATGACACTTTTTTTGGGGAGGAGGGAGTAAATCATCTTAGATTTTGTGGAGCAACAAATATTACCAACAGTCAAAGGCAGTTCTGCTTGGGATACATAATTGCATTTATGCTTCCCCATGGTGGACTGTAGAATGTAAATCTGGCAATGACTGGGACACCAAGACTAACTTTAATGTATTCCTGCACAGTATCTCTGGTGGACATTCTAAAGTTAATATATGAAAGAATAAGTTATATATCCAGATATAATTTTGGTGCGGTAAAGGAGAAAATGATTTAAACCTCTGGCCAATAATGCTGTATTTTGCCTTTTTTTATGGAGTTTTAGAGAGGAAAATTAGAGTATTAGCAAAAAAGAAATTAAATGGCCCTGGTGTGATATCGTCATTGTGGTTTGTGTTGCTGTTGTTGCTTTTTTCAAGTCTCATTCTGTAAGTGAGGATGCTATGAACAACAGAAATGTGCAGAGATTCAATATCCTTCTGCCCTCCAGGAATTCATTTACTGATAAAATGGCTATTCTGTCAAAAATTATCATCATGAAAAGAGATATCACTTTCTCTTTTCCTATTCCAGAAAATTGTATGTGTTGTTCTTTCACGGGGCACTACTGTAGAACAGCGCTCGTACATAAGATTGTATTCCTGGCAATTCAATATCTCAAGATTATGACTGGTTGATCCTATTGTACTGAGATATTTAAATATTTATAATGGAAATATTGGATGTGAAAGAATATGCATTCTTTGAAAAAAATGCAGATTTCAGTTCTTGAGAAGGGGAGAAAGGAAACCCTAAGAAGTTCCCCCTGCTTTGAAAGGTATTCAAAACACTACTAGGTAATGTTTGGATCTCTGTGATGGCTACCTAAATGAGCCACCATTGTGATGGGTACCTAGGTGAGCCACTATTGTGATGCGTACATAGGTGAACCACTTAGTACAATAACCACAAAATTCACACTTGTCAAATTAGTCCTGTCTATAATTAAAATAATTACAATAGCCCTTTCATTTCAATGTGATATCTTGTTCATAGCATCTATTATTTTAGGACTCACTTTATTTTTGTTCCTATTGAGGTTTTACTTGCAAGCACTGATTGTCAAGACAAAATAATTTTAATAGTGATACATAATAACAAATATTACTGATACTTTGTCTCCTCATGTCTCTCTCCTTACTAGACAGTCTCATAAATGAAACATCTTTATATATCTAAGATTTTTCCATTGTTGGTGGGATTGCAAGCTGGTACAACCACTCTGGAAACCAGTTTTGCGGTTCCTCAGAAAATTGGACATTGTATTACCTGAGGAACCAGCTATACTACTTCTGGGCATATATCCAAATGATGCTCCAACATATAACAAGGACACATAATCCAGTGCATTCATAACAGCCTTATTTATAATAGCCAGAAGCTGAAAAGAACCCAGATGCCCTTTAATAGAGGAATAGATACAGAAAATATGATACATTTACACAATGGAGTACTACTCAGATATTAAAAACCAGGAGAGGGTATAGCATTTGAAATATAAATAAAGAAAATATCTAATAAAATGATTTTTCTTTTCTTTTTGCAAAACAGATTTGAGTGTTTTGGGGCCACTGAATTTTTATGTAAGAAGTAACTCTTTATAGGCAGCATATGAAGGGGGTTCTCATCCATTGAGCAGCTAACCTAATAGTTTGGAAACTAATTTATTTTTTTAATTTTCTTTTGGATTTGGGTAAATTTTTCATTTCACATATATTTTCTTCCATTTATGAATTATAAATTAAGATGTTTTTTAGTAAGTACTTTCATTAGTTATATCTATGTACATACTTGTTATACATTTTTCTAAGAAGCCTAATCAATTAGCAACACTCTATTGCTCTCATGCTGTTTTGTACACAATGTAATTTGTAATGTTTTCCAAAATTTTTATATGCAAAATTAATTACATGTTACAATAAATATTGAATTAAATGCACAAATACATTTCTGTATTTTTGCATTATTTTATTGTACTAGTGCCTACAGATCAGTTTCTTCTTTATATTGAAGTGTCTTCTTTAGCATATTTGCACATAATTTACAAGAGTATTGGGATGACTCTGAGAACAACAGAGCTTTTCTCTATTCTGATATGCTTAGCTTTGCAAGCTAATATCTCAGAAACTCAAAGTCAACCAAAGCCAACCCAAGCCAAAAACTTATGAGTGCTTGTCTCTTGGTTTGAAGAATGAAATTCAATGACCACAGAGGGTAATTTTTAGAAAAGCATTTTATTATGAAAGCTTAAAGAAGAGAAGGATGGTAGAGCTCTTACACTGACGGAGGGTTCTCTGAGAATGGGAATCCAATGAGAGTCACTGCTATGAAGTTCATAAGGTTTTAGTGGATGGGAAAAGGAATGGAATAAGTTGTTCAGACCAGTTTTCATTTCAGATGCGGATGTCCTCATGGTTTTCAGTCATATCCTCAGCATGATTTCCATAATAGTGTAGTCCTTTAGGAAAAAAGAGATAAAGGACAACCAGACATATTTCTTGTATCTCTAGACTTTGTACATGGTGAAATCAGGGAGAATTTTGGCTTAGACATATCTGACATCTCTGGTTTCTGGTAAGGAAAAGGTAATGAGCATTTTCAAGGACATTTCTAGTTTTAGTAAAAAAAAATTGGTATAACCAAACTTATTCAATACTTTATAGATATCATTAAAGCAGTATGTTATCATTACATTCTAGAAAACTTAGCACTTTGTTCTGAATCTGAAATGGTACTCTGGGATATTATACCTAGGATGATGTGAACAATTACCTATTCACACAAGATACAGAATCACTAATAGATCAAATTTGGTGAGTTCAAAGACTCCTTCTCCTTCTCTTCCTCCTCCTCCTCCTCCTTCTCCTCCTTCTCCTCCTCCTCCTCCTCTCCCTCCTCCTCATCCTTCTTTTAATATAAATACATTTCTTTTTTTGTTTCTTCTTTCTTTTCTCACATCCCCTCTATCTTCTTCTCCCAGTCCTTCCTTTTTACCGTCCCTCAATCACCCACAAACACTAATGAACTTCTATAAAGAAAAGGGCAAATCTCTCACAGATATCAAGCAACCATGGAGTACAAAGTTGTAGTAAGACTGGATACCTCTCCTTGTATTGAGGCTAGACTAGGCAAACCAATAGGGAGAAAGGGTCCAAATATCAGGCAAAAGATTCAGAGAGAGTGCATGTTCCTACTGTAAGAAGACCAAGCTAACCAACTGTTCACATATATACAGAGGGATTATGTCAGTTCTCTTCAGACTCACTGGTTGTCAGTTCAGTCTCTGTGTGCTCTTATAAGTCAGGTTGGTTGAATCTGTGAGTTTTTTTTTTATGGTGTCCTTCACCCCTCTGACTCCTACAGTCATCCTCCCTTCTTTCACAGGATTCCCTGAACTCTATCTAATGTATGCCTGTGGGTCTCTGCATCTGTCTCCATCAGTTGCTAGATAGAGCCTTTCTATAGACAATTGAGCATGGCACCAATCTATGAGTATATCAGAATATCCTTCATTAGGAATCATTTTCTATCCTAATAGATTTTATGAGGTTACTTACAGGAGTATGAGTGAGGTGTTGCTTACAGAAAAATAAATGACCCAAAAACAGCTGTGCCAGCAAAGCCCACCCTAGCATGGGTGGCAGCTCATAAAAGATGAAAACATAGCACTCGCCGAACAGTCTGCAGGAAATTCAGCAGAATGAGGACTGTGCTTTCCACAAAGCTCACTGGATCTGAGACCTTTCCAGGCAGCTAAGAGGGACTCTGCTCTTTCCAGGTCGTCTAGAATCATTCTCAACTTCTTCTTGACTGCTTGTCTAATCTGGTTCTTCTAGGCGTCTCTGCTGGTCTGAGCTACTTCTACGCTGCACAGCTTGCCTAAAAGTGTCCCTCAAAATACCTCAGATATTATAGCTTTGGGAATCAGAGGCCTATTGAATCTTGTGAGTTTCAAGGATCTCTTGAAGCCTGTATTGGTTTACTCCCTGAGTTCAAGTAACTTCCCTGTAGAAGAAAATTTCTGACCTTAGAATATTATGGGACTCAAGGAGCCTCCTTGCAGGATAGGACATTCTCTCACCCTTTTAACATCTAGACCATTCACCAGTTTCTGGCCAAGATAGATTTATCTCTGAGAAAATTACTATGTAACAAATGCCCACCCAAAGTTCATATTGAGAGGTCTTAGTCCCCAGTTTAGGATATTACTTTGAAGACAATACAGCCTTTGGGATAGTGGTCATCAACTTGTGGGTTGCAACTCCCATGGAGTCACATATCAAATACCCTGCATATCTGATTTTTATATTATGATTCATAACTGTAGCAAAAATTACAGTTGTGAAGCTAAATATTATTGTTGGTTTTAATACAAATATTTATTTTGCTCTTGTATTTTGTTCATAAACACCAAATTAAAAATATAATTTGTGAAAACATGATTAATTTAATGAGACTAGTTTCATATGAGTAAAAATTCTCTAATAATATTTTGGTCACCAATGTTTTTCCTCACTGACTGCTAAGTGGCAGATGACCCTTCAATCCCTCATTTCATTTTTCCTCAATAATTTATCTTTTTATTCATTTTATGGCTGATTGCAGCTCCCCCATCTCATCTCCTTTCAGTTCTGCCATTACAAATCCCTCCCCTGTTATGCCCTCCCCTTGCCCTTAGAGATGGGGAAGACCCCCTTTATGTACCATATCACTCTGGGACATCTAGTTCCAGCAGGACCAGGCGTCTTTTCTATTTCACTAAGGCCCAACTAGTTACTCTAGGTAGGGGAAGGGGATCCAATGGCAGGCAACAAAGTCAAAGTCCCTGTCCCAATTGTTAAAAGGCCACATGAACAACAAGTTTCACATTTGCTACAAATAAATAAGGTGCCTAGATCCAGCCCAAGCACGCTCTTTTGTTGGTTGTTCAGTCTCTGTGAGCCCTCATGGGCCAAGGTTAGTTGGCTCTGTAGGTCTTCTTTTGCTGTCCTTGACCTGTCTGGCTCACTCAATTCTATCCCCAACTCTTCCCCAAGTCTCCTGGGCTTTGCCAATGCTTTTCTGTATGTCTCTGCATCTATTTCCATCCATCTCCACAGCTGAATGGAGCCTCTCAAGAGACAGGTATACTAGGCTCATACTTGTAAGCATAACAGAGTATTTTTAATAATATCAGGGACTGGTTCTTTCACGTGTGTTGGGTCTCAGGTTGTGATAGCTATTGGTTGGCTGTTCCCTAAGTCTTTGCTCCATCCCTGAGCATCTTGTAGGTAGGACAAATTTAACTTGAAGGCTTTGTTGGTGGTATGATGTCCCTGGCCCCCTCCCCATCTCCCCTGGAAGCCCTGTCTGTCTACAGGAGGTAGCATCTTCAGGCTCTGTATCCCTTCCTGGTAGGAATCTCAGCTGGGGTCACCCCCATAGACTTCAAGTAGCATTCCTCACCCCATGCCTCCAGCTAGTCCCAGAGATTTCCTCCATGCCGCCCCCGCCCCGCCCCTACCACATTGCACTCCCAGCTCTCTCCCAGCTCCTCTCTCCCAACACTTAATCACCATCCCAGTTCCCCTCCTCATTTCCCCTTCCACTCAGTTACCTCTCTCCATCTGTTTCCTATGATTACATTTTTCCACTTCCTTAGTGAGATTCAAACATCCTCCCCTGTTCCCTCCTTATTACCCAATTTCTTTGAGTCTTGGATCGTAGCATAGTTATCCTGCATTTTATGACTAATGTTGACTTATAAGTGCATACATTGCCATATGTGTCTTTCTGGATCTGTATTACTTCACCCAAGTTAATATTCTTAAGTTCTATTTGCTTGCAAACTTCTTGATGTCTTTGCTTTTTAGTAGCTAAATAGTATTCTGATGTATAGATGTAGCATATGTTCTTTATCCCCTCTTTTATTGAGAGATATCTAGGTTTTTTTTCAGTTTCTGGCTATTATGAAGAAAGCTTCTATGAACCTAGTTGAGCAAGTGTCCCTGTGGTATACTGGGGAATCTTTTGGATATACGCCCAGGAGTATTATACCAGGATCCTAAGGTGTAATTTTCTGAAAAATCGCCAAACTGATTTTCAAATTGATTGTACAAGTTTGCATTCCCACCAGCAAATGAGGAGTTTCCTTCTGCTTTACATCCTTGTCAACATATACTGTCCCTTGGGTTATTAATCTTAACCATTCTGAAAGGTGTGAAAAGGTATCTCAGAGTCGTTTTTATTTGCTTATCTCTGTTTACTAAGTATGTTGAACATTTCCTTATGTATTTCTCAGTCATTCAGGATTTCTCTGTGGTTGGTGAATATCTTTTCCATTCTCTAGATTGCCATTTTGTTCAACTGATGGCATCCTTAGCTTTGCAAAAGCTTTTCAGTTTTATGAAGTCCCATTTACTAATTGCTTAGTGCCCGAGCTATTGGTGTTTTGTTTAGGAATCTGTTTCCTGTTACAATAAGTTCAAGACAATTCTCTACTCTCTCTTCTATTAGATTATGTGTCTGGTTTTATGTTGGGAAATTTGATCTACTCAGACTTGAGTTTTGTCCAGGGTGATAAATATGGATCTATTTGCATTCTTCTACATACAAAAATCTAGTTTAACCAGCACTACTTCTTGAAGATTCTTTTCTTTCATTGTGTGGTTTTGGCTTCTTTGTCAAATAACAAGTGTCCATAATTGCATGGTTTTATTACTTGGTCTTCAATTCTATTACATTGATCAGCCTGCCTATTTTAATGCCAATAGCATGTTTTTATTACTAGTGCTCTGTATTAGTGTTTGAAATCAGGGATGGAGATACCTCCAGAAGTTCTTTTATTGTATGGAATTATTTTAGCTATCCTGCATTTTTTGTTTTTCCGTATGAAGTTTAGAATTGGTTTTTGAAGGTTTGCAATTGCGTTGGAATTTTGATGGGAATTGTATTAAATATGCAGATTGCTTTGGAATGATGGCCATTTTTATTATGTTAATCCTACTGATCCATGAGCATGGGAACTATTTCCATCTTTTGATATCTTCCTCAATTTCTTCCTTCAGTTAGCACATACCATGCATGTACTTTTGTATCTAGGTTACCACATTCAGGATGATATTTTCTAGTTCCATTCATCTGTCTGCAAAACTCATTATGTCCTTGTTATTATACTTAGTAGTATTACATTGTGTACAGGAAACACACTTTCTGTATCTATTCTTCAGTTGAGGAACATCTGGGTTAGTTTCAGCTTCTGGATATTACAAATAATGTTACTATGAATATAGTGGAGCATGTGTCCTTATGGTATGGTGGGGCTTCTTTCAGATCTTCAGGTAGAACTATTTCCAATTTTCTGTAGAACTACCAGATCAATTTCCAAAGTAGTAGTACCTATTTGCAATCCTACATACAATAGAGGAATGTTTCTTTTTTTCTCCATGTCCTCACCAGCATATGCTGTCACTTGAGATTTTGATCTTAGCCATTCTGATTGGTGTAAAGTGGAATCTCAGGGTTGCCATCTTTATAAGATTGGATGTAAGGACCTTTTTTGTTCTTTAGTTGTGTTAGGATATCCAGGGCTTGCTGTAATAGGGATGCCATGCCCTGGCCTTTGAAGGTGCCATATTGCCCTATCATTTGTTGATTATGTTCTTATGTTGGCCTTTAGCCATCTGACTGCCTATGAATGTTCCTGATATAGAAGATATTAAGGACCCAGGCCTAATCTAGGCATTTCTGGTGCATCAGGCCTCTGGTGAGCAGCCTTGTACTTGAAAATGGAACTCAAAGGGCATCACAAGTCTCCTACCAGCTGGGTATGCCATGGAAGGCTGGAATATTGGGTTGAGGCAAGGGATCTGACCTGTTTCTCTCTGGTTTTGCATGTGTGATGAAGGCAGGCACAGAGGTAGTTGGACAATGGAGCTGGGGGCCAGGGAGCAGCAGGCTGCTTAGGGCAACTAGATGTGCCCCAGGGGCACAGTGAAATAATTTTATGGTTGTGGGTGACCACAATATGAGAAAAGGTGTTAAAAGTCTACAGCATTAGAAAGACTGAGAATTACTGCTTTAGCAACTCGGGCTAGCAGGTGGAAGTTGTTCATTAATAGGGGTAGAGTATTGGATTGCTAATCCACACTGTGCTCTTTATTCCCCATACAATCTGGCAGTCTGTCATGTTTCTGCTGCTTGAACAGAAGCTTCTAATTGTTTTTCTTTTCACTTTGATGGACAGATGCTGTGATGGGCAGATCTATCTGCACCCATGAGCCCAAATCTACCTTTCCTCTCATATGTTGTTTACATGAAATATTTTGGTCTTATCCATGTAAGGGTAACTAACATACCATGTCACAAACACCGTACTGACTCAGTTGAGCTGAAAGAAATCACAAGTTAGTCCACATATGATTCCAAACTTTAGTTTTACAGGTGGCTTTTAACAATTGCCCTAATGACCTGATTATTGAGAACCGTATTGTATTCACTATCCTATTTCACATTTATTTTAATCAATAGAAAAAATTAACTCTAAAGAGATAATTAATGACATAAAATGTCATATATTGACACAAGTCTATACTATTCTGTTATATTTAAATCACGTCGATATCAAGTATTTACCCTTTTGTGGTAAAATGCTTCTTCCTTTTCTCTTATTCTTTTGTTTAATCTTGCCTAAAAACTGTATCTAGGATCACTTTCAACTCCCACTCCACATTCCTGTACTTCCCAAGTAGTGCTAGGGTTGTATATGCCACATATCTAAATTTATTTTTATGGTGCTGGGTATCAAACTTTGGACTTCCTGAATGGTGAACAAACACAATGCTAGAGTCCCAACCTAGCCAGCATCATTTTGATTACTGTCTATTTCAGCTAACTGCTGAGTTTGAAGGTCATCTTCTCTCAGCATAGAAATCTGTTACTTTATACAGTGCTGTTGGTTAAAAGTTATTTTTCATAACCTGTATAGCAATTTTAATTATCTATTAGTATTTCTTTTTATGTTTTGTCTTTCCTCTTAATATTCTGTGGTTCTACTATAATGTATGATAGCATATAATTCTTGTATATAATTCTCCTACTCTAAATTCAATAAAAACTATTGTAGTATACCTCTTTTCTCATCTTCTAAATGCCCAGGGAATAGAACATGGTTCCTGTAATTCTATTCATTCTAGCAACAAATAACATTTCATCCTTCAAAAGATGCCATATGCCTTCTGGGTGAGCACTAGTTTCCAATTCCAGTATTTTCTAAATGCTTCTGCTTACACTTCCACGTTTTTTTTTTTACAAAAGTATCTCCCCTTTATTTTTTCTAGAAATTAAGGGAACGTTACTTCAATATGACCCTGAGGGTTAGTTTCAATGTCTGTTTCTTACCTCGGTGGCTTGGATGGATTTCTGTATTATTTTTTTTTTTCAAAATCATCTTATCGGGACTTCCTGCTTTTCTTTCTTTTTCCCATGGTTTCCTTTACCCAGATTTGTCTTTTTGTTGGTTTTGAAGCCCCCCCTTATATTAGCCCTTATGTCTGGTATAAGAGCACTAGTTTGACATAGCTGTTTAGGACACCTGACCATTATTAACACAGGGGAGCATCACAACTGGAGTCACTGAATCTTAGTAGAGCAGAGCCTGAATAGGAGAAGCAACAAGGCATCAAGTTCTTCCTTCCAATTGCTAGGTGAATGGATGATTAGCGGAGGACTTATGTCAGATACTGAAGGTCTTCACACTTGTATTTTAGCCTTATTTTTATTATTGAAACCTCCTGTATAATTCTGATATTAAAAAAGAAAAATAGTTTTATTCCTGCTTCTTTGTGCCTGTTAGCTCTCCTTAGTCAATTATTTAAAAATCAACACATTCATTTATTTTATTGGATATAGGGGGTAGGGAAGCTTGATAGCAAGCATAATTTACTCTTAGACCCATTGTTCTGGCTCAATTCTTTCTAGTTTTAATAGTATTATTTTTTTCACAAAAAATAATTCCTCATGGTTTGAAGACAAGTGGATTCCCAATTTTAGCCATTTTCCCTCATATGCTTTTCTGTTTTGTTGTGATCATGTAATTCAAAGCAAAAACCACCATCATGGTTTTTAATTTCTATCTAAAAAGTTTGTTTGTTGTCATGATCATTCTCTTTGATTTCTAAGTTACTTATGACTCATGTTTTCATGTCTATAACTCTCCTACTTTCTGTACCAATACTCCTTCCTTTTTTTTACTTGTAAATAGAATTTTCTAACTGTAAAAATAGGGAGGTAGATCAATCAGTAGTAATTCTAAATTAATATTTGTCTTATAGTGCCCAGGAAAAAAACACATCATAACACATGTGCTTGAGAGTGATCACATGTGTACATTCGTAGACACACACACAGACACACACACACACACACATACACACACACATTCACAAACTCATATCTGACAAAGACAGACAATAACAGGGAGCAGTTATGAACAGTTGAGATGGAACACAGATGGCTCCTAATAGTAGGCTATTGTGCTGATAGCTGGGTTTTTGCTTTTCTTGGTTTTCTTTTGTGGGTGTGTGTTTTTCTTTTCTCTATGGCAATGCATACCTCCAAAAGTAACATTTCATTTAATCAGATGCAATATTCTGGAAGAGAGCCCAGGAGAATGTAGCTGATGATATGAATTCCCAGATCTTTCAAAAGGCTCTTTTTTTTCCCTCACTGAGCTGTCAGCTCTCAAAGGCAGAGACTACAGATTGCAAACCCGTGGTTCCAGTCTAAGGGTTATGGCATTTTTCTTGGTCTTGAAGAAATTGAAACAGAAATCCCAAACTACCTGTAGCTTTGTGTTTAGAAATCAAGGGGAATTTCCAAGTGGAAAATGTATGCCTGGAGGAACCTTACTAGAGAGGCTGAAGCTTGTCTGGAAAACTCGGAACAAATCTTTAGGGAAGGTCTTATCCAAGGCTATAGATTTTCAGCTTGGCCTGAGGTTCCAGGGCTATATTTCAGTGTTAACAAAGCACAGCCAAAGGCTGCTCTTCCTTTCAGCAAGACTACTTAAATTGCATCTATCTCAAGTGTGAGTAAGAACAAATTATTAGTGGGTTTCTATGTCCATTCTCTGCAATTTCTCTTTTACACTTTTTTTTTTTATATCAGCTTCATGGCATTTTTCTTCCTTTCAGTTATTTTTTAATCATGGGTTGATTATTCACTTCTTTTTAACTTTGAATAATAACAGTTTACTGTCTGCATTCATCTGCTTATCTGGGTGAATGAAATTTGGGTTCCTGATA
>JADRCC010361990.1:0-10274 GCA_019843855.1 Hylomyscus alleni
AAGAAAAAGAAAAAGAAAAAGAAAAAGAAGAAGAAAAGTTTCAGGTCTTTTCATAGTAAGATATGTTTTGAAATAGAAATTAGAAAAGCAATATTCCATAGTGATTATATTTTTCTTCATCTTGCTTTGTTATGTTTATGATATCTCTCAATATAAGTCACAGGCCCTTAAACATCATTTTTGATGCATATTAAAAGAAATGACTGTGGTTTTACATTTATAATCTTCACTATATGTGATCCAAAGTACAACTTTTGTTTTTGATTATGGCAACTTTCATCTTAAATTAAAATTGAGTTTCCTTCTCTTCATAAAACTTCACTAGAACCCCAAGAAAAATTAATTGTTGCTTTAAAAACAGTTAAAAATAAATGATAAATTCTAAAACTATTTTTTATATTTTATAATTAATGCAATTAAAGAAATACAGAAATATTTTTAATCTCAATATTTTAAAGCACTGGATTAAAAGAAAACAGATATTGACTAGTATTTACTTTCTGGCTAAAATAGAGTAACACATAATCATGTTTCTTAATCATGTTGGACATTGGTACAGTGTCAGATTCATTAAACAATATTCAACAATAGTGTTGAGGGATCCTAGCAACTGGGCTCCAGTCTGCCCTTTTAGTGTAGGGCATATGTCCTGAATTATGATGCTGCACGAGTAGATAGGATACATGTTGATGGTAGCTGTGTCCATGTCAGGGTTTTCTAGAAGCAAAGTTTGTAAAATACTCAATTCTGATTCCACATGAAGAATATTTAAACTTTCCATTCCTAGTATGTTTATTTAAACATTTTCATTTTACCATGACTTTGTCATGGAGGCTCAATTACATTCCTTCAGTTTTTCATTTTAAGCAACAGATGTTCTAAATCTTGGCATTTGGGGAATTGGCTTTTCCTTATGTACTGAGTAAATGACTTTTTCTACCAAAATCATCCACAATTTTATCTTGTGTCTAGTGTATCAAAGGATACATTAATTAATGCTAATTGCCAATCAATTTCATTATGCCCATAAATGTTCCAATTTTCATGTCTTAATATTTTAGAAATACCACTTCAAATTTCTCAAATATATACAGATCCTATAAAATCTTTTAAAATAACATAGTAGATGACTGCTGTTACCTATACAGCTATATTTATCTCCTTCAATGTTAAATGTAAAATATTGGAAATCTATTAAGCTTTTTAAAGACACAATATATCCGGGCAATGGTGGCGCTTAATCTAACACTTATGAGGCAGAGGCAGGCAGATTTCTGAGTTTGAGGCCAGCCTGTTCTACAGAGTGAGTTCCATGACAGCCAGAGCTACACAGAGAAACCCTGTCTTGAAAAAAACAAAACAAACAAACAAACAAACAAAAACCAAACCAAACCAAACCAAAAAAAAACAAAAACAAAAACAAAAACAAAAAAACCCCACAATATATATTTATAGTATATAAATGCTGCTATCTTATTCTATATACTTCACATTAGAGATTTATACCTTTAAAACTTTTAAACATTTAATCTGTTTTCTTTGAGTTTTCTTTTTCTCTTAAGCAGGAAACACAAAGGAGCAGGGGTCAGAGCAGTACGCACCATTAAGCGATTTAATTTGTATTCATTAAGAATTATGTTTTATTTTAGTATCATTTCATTTATCCATTTCTTTCCTGTACTGCATCGAATACCCATGTGTTTGCACGCCCAAAAAAACTAATGGAACTGGGTGTATTTTGTGGGGTTGGGATGGGCTGTATTAAAGGGGAGGGTCTTTCATGTTTAAAGCTACTTTACGGTATAAATCATTTTTAGCATTGTTTTGTTATGAACTTCGCTGATGTTCTTAAGGTCTCTTGTTTGTGCTTATTTACCATACAAGTAGACAAAGAATATGCATATTAGATGAATTGCTTGTACGTTTGTACATTGAAATTTCTTTCTTGTGGAATTTTACACCATCAATTATTTGAGTCTATGATGAAAGAATCCCAAGACTGGAGTTTAGGTCTTTGGGTACATCCTCAGATCTCAACCTCATTACTTGGCATTCCTTGCCCAAAAGGATTAGTAATTTCTAGTTTCACTAATGAAAAGATATATCGCAAGCTAAAAGGTAAACTCTTCTGTAAGTGGCTATTTGCATATGAATGTAAACTTGTTTTATACTAGATCATTCATTTCACTTTACGAATCCATCTCATACTTGTTATCAGATCCCTCTCTGGGCGCATTGTTGGAGGTGTGTGGTGGTTCTTTACCCTGATCATAATCTCCTCCTACACGGCTAACTTAGCTGCCTTCCTGACTGTAGAGAGGATGGTGTCTCCCATCGAAAGTGCTGAGGATCTCTCTAAGCAAACAGAAATTGCTTATGGAACTTTAGACTCTGGCTCCACTAAAGAGTTTTTCAGGGTAAGTGATTCTGATTTTTAGTGTCTGTGTTGTTTTTTTTTTCTTCTAAATTTACCCATGGTCCATGAAAGCTGCTGTGTGAGAACCAGTTGTCTCTGTCAACTGTTGTTTCTGCTCTTGCTCTGTCTCTACCTCAGACCTTCCATGCCTTCTGATTTCCAACTAGAGCTATGCTCCCATGTTTTGTATTCTTAATTTCTCAGGAAAAAAAAACATAATGATGCTATACAATCTGAATTTTATCAAAATTGATAAGCATTCTATGGGATCAAAATTGAAACAAAATACAGATAATATTATTGTAGTTTTCTAAGGAAAGTGTACTGCATATTTCTTTCATGTTCGATAAGCACGTCTATAAGATGTTCTACATGTACCATCCATAACTTCTCATGAAGAGACTCATGCGTGTATCCAGTATGCTATTTCAGCATTAAGAAGCAGATTGGGTTTCAGCTGTAAATGCTGAATTTTTGAGGAAACTCTTCAAAGGAAAAGCCCTCAACTTTTTAATGTTTAAAATAGGTGATACAACTACAATGTATATATTAGGTGTAGATTAACTTCTTTTTAATCCATTATAAGACATTTAATGACAGAATAAGTTTCTTTCATGTTTGCATTATATTTTCAGAAGATCTCATTCTATTGACATATTTCCACACAGCTGATGTATTAAGTAACCCAACAAATATGACAAAAGTTGATCCGATAGTTACCAAATATCTTTGAATGTATACCAGTGAGAGTGAGATGTTGGCTAATCAGCCTCAAAATAAAGGCAAGGACCTTCAACATGCTGAATGTCAGAGCCATAGATTGTGATTTCAACACTCTCCTCCTGCAATTCCTGTGTTATCTCTTCCTGATTATTTTCAATTGGGGCCAAGTTGGGTTGGGAAGAAATGCTCTTGGGAGCAGAACCATAGCTACTACACACAATCACCTGGAAGTGTGGAAAAAAGGGATAGTGATTTCATTAGCACCTCAATTAGAGTGGAAAATAGCAGAAACTCCTGCTATATTACAGATCTAAATAAAGTTATGACACAGATTGCTATTAACTATAATTTAGCATCATTTCTGAACATATATACGATTATGTAATCATTTCATATAGTTGTTCCCTAGCTTGATATATCAGTAGTTTTAATAGAATACATGAGAAGACAGCATACTTATTAGTTAAAAATACAATTGTAAGGGCTGTAGCTACTCTTACTCAGTAGGGCTTGTTTTACTTATTTGGAAATCTCAGGTATGCTTTGATGTAAGTAAATTCTATGAGTAACACAGGGACTTACTATATAATCCTTTATTGTTGCTATATATGTTGGTATACAATAATCAAACTGGTTTCTAGATACTCTTCCAGTAGAGTATGCATCTGCTGAAACCTGCAGTTGTCGCATTTGGGTAACCATGGTTGCAACTTTCTATTTCAGCATGCCTTCACAGTCAATCAGAAATGCAGGCATAAGCAGCAAGAATCCATGGCTAGCTGGCTAAAATTGTCCATTATACAGATGAGAAAGTAAGGTTGCCCTGGCCGAAGGGTATTTCTACTTTTAGGCTTCAGTGCATCCTTGCCTTGCAGAACTCGCTTGCACCATGACTGTGCACTTTGCACAAGATTTGGGGTTCTAGTTTATGCTTCCTACAGTAAGAAAGAAAGAACAACATTCATTAGCACAAACTGCTTTGTTCTCCTCACAAAATTTCTCAAAGAAATATTTTTCGTGTATTATTTTTTTTAGCCTCATAGAATTCCTATTTGATAATTCAGGACTGTGTTTATGAAATGGCTTGAGTTTTCCTTCAAAGATTCATACGGTAGAATATGGGGAAGGGGGTGGGGCTTCTTAGAAATGGAGTCCAGTAGAAAGTGATTGGAGCTGCTTTGGGAGAGGATTAAGGATATGGATAAGGAACTCTGGTTAGTTCTCATGATTGTAGAGTGTTAGAAAATAAGTCACCTGTGGATTTGGTCCCTTCTGCATATGGCTATTTCTGGCCTTTCTTTGTCACCATGCAGTGACATAGCTAAGAAGACCCTCACAGTAGACATGCATGACACTTCTCTTCATTCTTGGATTTTTAGCTTCCAAAACTCTGACCAAATCAGCTTCGAATAAAATTTCTATTCTAATATATTTTGTAATATATATTTGAGGAAAACATGTGGACCATGGTTATTGTTTGATTTCTATGCGATATTAAACAAATAGCCAAATAATTAGGAAGTTTGATGTATTCTGAGAGCTAAAAATGATTCTTTATTGCTTTGTCTTGTACAGTCGTGCCTTTGTTTCCCAGTGTCTAGGTTCTATTCTTGATCACATCCATGTTTGACTCTATGGAGTTGAAGCATCTTTTGCAACTTTTGGTTGAAATGTGAGCAGGTCTTCATTGTGTCTATCTTATTGCAGCTTTGGAAGGAATTTGAAACAACCCGACTGGATTGGAATGCATGCAGCATTGCAGTCAGCTCTTCTTAGCTAGAGAAAGAAACCATGTGCTTGAATGTGCTTACAGGCTCCTTATTGTGTTCCTGTCAGTAAATGGGAGTTTAGATAAAAAACATAGACCACTACAACAGAAACACACAAATGCTTTCATTGAAACACATGGCATGTTTGTGATTTGAAGTTTATTGTTCTCAAAGGCTCATCTCTCCATGTTAGATTAAATCAAAGATCTGCTTGTCTAAGAGTGACTTTTGACACACTTGCCACTTCTGTTTATATTTGACAATAGGGTCACCCGATGTAATATGATAAATGAAGTCCTTCCATGCAGTGATTTTTTTTTCAGGATGCTGTAACTTTCCATCTGGAACCATAGTGCATCATCCCTTCTCAGATGCTTAAGTGTAAGGAAACGGATCTCCTTTAAGATAAGAACTCCAATCCACCGAGTGTCATGCAAAATAAATAGAACAAAACATAGTTAATTTAGACCTTATAAAGATAAAACTATTTTTTTTCTGTCTATATTTCCCATTAATCCTCAGTCTGTTAGTTGAGTAAAGTTGAAAATTTTACGTCACTGGGAAAGAAGGAATTTGCAAAGGAAATATTTGCTTCTATTCATGAGATTAATAATCACCACACACAGTGGATCTATGCTCTTCTTCAACTGTCCTATAGCTGTGGGAAATTTGAGTTTTCGTGAATTGTATATTCAAGGCACACTGAAAGCTTGTCATATTAGTTGTCATGGTGGCCAGCCAACCAGGAAGAGGGCTTTCAGACTGAAGATGTAGTCCTGTGCTGTGTTCATTGGCCACCTGCTTTATTTATTACCTATCCTAACACCTAGTGAAAGAAATAATTACCTGTGGGAGAGGGATGATTGCCCTTCTTTGGAATATTGCTCTAATATAGCATTTCCTAATATGACATGATTTCATTGTGTTACTAGCTTTAAATATTTTTGTTCTTTAATTTTACTAGAGCATCTATGAGTAACTAAGGCAATTGTTTGTTTTGATGACAGAAAGCTTTTAATCCTGGTTTAGGGAGAACAATTTGAAAAGTAAGAACAGCGTCCAAATTTTAAATAGTTGATATAGAAATGAAAGAAACCTTGGAATATTTAAAAGTGAATATCCATTTCTAAACTTCAGTTTGGATTTCTTACATATGCACCTAATTTTCATTACAAAAGTAACACTGTTACTGTAAAAGTAACATATTGAATTTCTAATTTATAATGATCTTTTTTTGTACTATGATGATATTAGCTGTTTCTATCAAAGCCTTCCGTACTTTTAGAGTTCAGGTAAATAATTAAATGTTAAGTTAGATTATATTTAATATTACTTTATTGAGGTCGGTGAGTCCTTCGTAAATTTAGAAGTGTGACTTAATTTCTAATTTAAACTCCATATTCTACTCATTCATCAATATACTATCAATATTTAGTTTGTGTTTCAAGAAAGGGATAATGGAGTCCAATCTTGTAAAAACTGAGAGCTGTGGGCCTGGAAGGGTTCTCTATGTGTCTACCAGCTTCCTCTCTATGGACTCCAGTATGCTGCTGTGACCTGCTGTGGATTTGCTAAGCATACTTAATTAGAGTGCCGTTGTAACATACCTATAATTAGGAGGGAAATGGGATTCAAATATAAACTACTATTTTTAGAGTTTCAATTTTGATAATTTCCCCTCATTAAAATAGGGCAGATCATAGTTCTATAATTTTCTGGAAAATGATTTTTTTTTTTTTGCAGAACCTACGTTTGTCATATTCCCACAGCAAGTTAGAATCTAGAGCAGGCAGGCAATGGTTTTCTCCGTGAGCTTGCCACAGGTCTGTCAGTCCACAAAGGACAATGATTGAATTGCAGAAGGGGAGCAAGAGTTTCTTACCCATGACCCAGGTCCTTCTCACTATAATCAAACTGTTTCCTCAAGTTGTCACCTGTGAATAGACAAGACACACTGTTCGCTCTCTGACCAAGTGGTATGTGTTAGTGCTGTTAGTCTCAGGAAAAAAGAAAACGGTCAGATAATGGTTCCCTATCTCTTATGTAGTAGTCTAATTATTCTCATTTGTAAATAGCAGAATTACTCTGATCTTGATCTATCAGACTACAGTGTTGTTACTCAGTATTATAGACATGTTTCAGTTTAGAAACAGTATAAGTGACAGGCACGTAGGATCGATGCAATTGTTCCTCATTAGAATAGAAGTAGTAGTCTGAAATGTTCCTGGTTCTATAGATGAGAGTGTTTGTTTGTGCATCTCTGAGTATGTGTCATGAGTGTGTACATTTCACTGTTCAATAATCATGGTTACCAGAGAGCTACAATAACTGAGATTATTCCTAAATCCAAACACAATGTTTTGTTACTGTGTTTATGGCACTGACGATACCTATTTATATTTACATAATTATTGTCTGGGCTTGGGAAGTACGTGCCTTTAATGACAGCTATTTGGGAGAGAATGAGAGGGTCACAAGTTTGAGGTCTACTTGGGTTGCAGAATGATTTCAATACCATCCCAGGAAACTTGTGGAGACTTGAATTTAAAATAAAATGGCACAAGAGGGGTCATTCCCTAGGGATATAACTATGAAGCAAAAGCAGATGCAAGGTCCTAGTTTCCATTCTTTATCTCCAATAAAATATGTATATACAATGATAAATGAGAGTGTCCTAGTCATTGCACACTTACTTACAAAATAGTACTCACTTTTTCAGTAGCATCACAACTTTTAGATTTGCAGCTTACATGGAGCAAAGATGCAGTGTAATTTCCTGATACTAAGAACATGCAGAATACAGATTTCACTAGTTTCTAAATCCTCCTTCTATTGTATTATTTTCAATACTGCCAATTATTTCTGTGCTAGGTTTCAAGATCAGCAGTGTATGTGTGCAGGAATAAATATGTATCTGTAGATTTTGGTATATCAGCCGCACGTATAGATACAGCTTTCAAAGGTTTTAGAAACTGAGTATAGTCATATATATTTCTGTAGGTGTAGGATATTACTCATACAGGAAGAGATTCTTTATAGTCATTCATTCATGTTTAAATATGCAAAAAGCTTCTAAAATTGTAGGCATGAAATAAATGCTGAATGTGAACATAGAGCAATAAGTAGCACGGTGCACATGGTGAAGATAGGTATACGTGGTTAGTCATATCCATCACAGATTTCCATTCCTTCGTGGTATGTGGATTCGATACAGCAGGAAAATCTGCTTAGCTGCCAGCTCCTGCATGCCTACACATTGTCTAGAAGACCCAGAACAAGGTGAAGTCACTTCCTCCTGGTTGGCAGCCTTCTTTTCTCTGACATTTTAATTTTCTCACCATTTCACAGAACAACCGAGAAAACATTTTATTCATCTGTGGGTTTTAAAGACAGCCGGCCCGGGACAAACCTGCTCTGCTGCTCCTATTCAGCTTGATTGGGATAGTGTATGGCCAAAGTGGTCAAATTTTTAGGAGACTTTGACATTGATTTGTTTAAAGGCTTAGCAACCACGCAACTCATACAGGGAAATTCCTCAAATTTCATGGGAATAGAAGACTAAAGACAGAGAGGAGGCTATCCTGATTCAGGATAGCCTGAATCAGGACCAAGTGCTTGGAAAAGGCTATATTTTATTATTAAATTATGATTATTGGGTAAGCTAGTAGATTTTTTGAGGACAAGTGGGTTATTTTTGTCCCACAGCTATTTTCCACAAATGTCACTGGCCTCTGACTGTCCAGCTGGGTAATTTAGAAACTATCTCCTGCCACATAGAATGCTCTGTAATCAGATGACAGGAAGCCTTTGCTTACAGACCATACATAAGGAGCATTGCTTCTCACACCAGCAAATGCTGAAGACAAGCTCACAGCAAAGTTTACAATGCTGAAAAGCCTTGAGAACACTCTCATTTTAAAATGCTTAAAATTCCCAGTTTACATGTTTCATTTAGGCTTCGATGTATTTTATTAGCTGTTTAAATAAAATAATCACTTCTGTTTTTACTGTTTTTTTTTTACACTGGTTGCCATAATGATAATAATGTCTAGGCAGGCAGAAAAAAAAACTGTGCTATGCTAATATATATCAGAATAAAATAAAAATGAAATCAAAACACTGTTGCTAAAATCTAGGAAACTTTTCAATTATAGTTTTGGCATTTGAAGGAAGAGATAACATTGAAATATTTATGTTTCCCAAATTAAATACTGCATTAACATGAAAGATTTTAATCTTATATTTTAATGTGGCTAGCATATTATAAAAATAAATTTAAAATATATGAAATTATCTTTCCTTGACAATTGAGGTGTGAAGTCAGTATCTTATATACTTTTAATACAAATGAATTTTTGATTGTTTAATTCTGGAACATTGTCTTTACTGTCCTTCCCAGTCTGGCCTTGAACTTTCCCCCCATCCACTGCCTTTTGGGGACAGATGCCCCCCAATAAATGTGAATCATTACACTCAGCTCCAAGTACTTTCCTTTACTAGAGCTTTATTCTTGAGATGACAAAAAGGAAAGCAGAATAATTCTAAATAATTTATGTTGAAAGCAATTACTAAGAATGAAGTCCTTCGTCGTTTTGTCTGGAAGGTTTAGATCAGTCTCTTTAATACTTTATCCCAAAATACAGATACACTTTCCAAGCAAGGGTGGTTGAATGAGAAAAATGGGCAGGAAACGAAGCTACAGTCCTAGTTAGGAAAGGACTTATTCCTGCTTGCTTTCTGAATCCACAACTATTTGTCTTTTTTTATATTTTCCTGTATTCTGAATGTCTTTATGTATTTACTAAAGGAACTGTAGAGAGAGTGCATTTGGGAAACTACTTGCAAAATAAGCATAAGGACCTGCATTCTGATCTGTAGCACCCACAGAAAAAACCAGGCATGGTGGAGTGTGCCTGTGATTCCAGTGTTGGGAGGAAGAGTCAGGAGGGCTCCTGATGTTTGTTGGCCAGATATTCTTGAGGACTCTGTATGGTCCAGGCTCAGTGAGAAATCCTGTCTCAAAAACTAAGGTAGAAAGTGACAGGAAGACATCTCACCTACACATGTGTAGCATGCCAGTGTACTGTAGCATACCCACGCAGATAGACACAGAGCTTCACCAGACTAGGTCCTATCTGTTTCTTTTCTAAAATCACAGCTTCTTAGATTTTCTCGGATTTGGAAATCCCAATGTACTGTATTAAAGCAGTACATTGTAGTGTATCAGAGATAGGTTGAGATATTTGCTACATGAATGTGTCTGTAAAATAATACATAAGCATGTTTTATTACAATTATATAGCAATTATATATAAAATAATATTATATATATATGTTATGCACATACACACACACACACACACACA
>JADRCC010362144.1:0-10245 GCA_019843855.1 Hylomyscus alleni
GCGCGCGCGCGCGCCCATTAACACCTGTGGAAAGATAACCAGTGGGATAAGCAGAGATTAATTTCCTTACCAGTATGCTGACTTCAGGCATATGCCAAGGAGTGATATAGTAGAACATGAGATTATTCTATTTTTAGTTTTTTTGAAGAATCTCTATATTAACTTTCATGGTGGTGGCATTAACTTATATTCCACTAATTATGTATATAAACTGCTTATTCATTATTTGACAGAATTTATATTCCTGGCTATCCTGATGCTTGCCATTCTGACTGAGGTGAGATAGGAATCTGTTTAGTTCTGGTCTGAATTATCCTGATGGCTGAGGATGCTGCATATTTTCCTACATGTCTATTGGCCATTTATACATCTTGTAAGAACTGACCATTCATTAGCCCATTCAGTGCTTACATGGTATAAGGTTTGATGTTCAGCTTTATAAGTTCTTTATATATATTCAGAATCATTTGTTCTTGTGACAGGGCCTAATCTAGCCACGTGTGAATCACTTTTCACAGTATCATTTGTTGAAGTTGTATTTTCTGTAAGTTTTGTTTTGAACCACTCTTGAAAATGGGATAGCTGGGTTTGTTTCGTGGTCTTCTTGCCTTCACAGTGGTGATGAGTCTTTGTTAGCATGGCTCTGGTTGATGTCTCCAGCATTGTTCTTTTTGTTTAGAATTGCTTTGGCTATTCAGAATCTATTTAGTTGTAAAATTGCTTTTTCTGTTAATGTTAAGGATTGCGTTCGATCTACAAAGAACTCTGGGTAGTATACATAACTTCACATTCACAATAGTAACTCTGCTGATTCATTGGCATAAGATGTTTTCCCATCGTCTCTAATCTTCCTTGGTTTCTTTCATCCATTTTTACACTTTTTTATTATAATCTCCTTCATTTCTATAGTTAAAAGTGTTCCTTATTGTATTGACGCTAATAAAGGTATTATTTCCTTGATTTCATTTTCAGCATGATTATTACTATATATTAAAAAGTGACTACATTTTGTATGTTGACATTATATCCTACTATGTTTTGGAAAAGTTTAGCAGATCTTAAAGTCTTATGGAGGAGTATTTATGAAGGTCTTTTAAGTATAATATCAAATCATTTGCACATATGGTTAATTGAGTATTTCTTTTTTTGTTGTATGCATATCATTTTCTCATGCTTTACTCTTATAATTTAGATAAGAATTCCCACGGTGTATAATATAAGAATGGGGAGAGAGAATACCTTTGTCTTCCTTTTGATTTTACGAAAAACGTTTTTACTTTTCCTCTTTTAGTATACTTTTGGCTACACATTTGGTATGCTGTGTGTGTGTGTGTTTAGTATACCACAAACAAGTTGGTTTTATTCTAGAGATTAAAGAATGGTTTAACATAAGAAAATTAATAACTATAACACATACATATACAAAGGGACATAAATGACAAGATTGTCTCACTGTTCCAATAGATAAAGAGCCCTTGACCAAGTTCAACATTTTTTTAATAAAATCCCTGCTATTGTGAATAGAAAGAACATAATCATAGATAGACATGGATGATATCATATACCATGCTTTTCTACCTTCTCAGGCATTTGTTGAGAGGAGGGGTCTCCTGTTCCTGGGATGGAAATGCCGTTCTAAGGACATGGCATGCTGTTGTATTGTGCTTGGTTTTCTGTTTTCACTTTTAGATAGCTTTGCTGTGTTTACCCTCTATGTGTTCTCCATGTGGACTATAAACTCACCAATGCCTATTTGACAACACATGTAGCTTCCTCATCTATTTAGTATTCTTTCTTTGTTCTGTTGTTTGTATTTAACTCTAATGTGACATGGAGAGCTTCTATTCTTGCCATATTTATCCTGTTTGTCTATTATCATTGGGTTTGAAAAGTTTTCTGTTACTCTGTAATTAGATAGGATTGTTATGCCTTTAGCTTCAAAGTCACCTCTTCTATTAAACATACATTTAGGTTTTTCAAAGTCACAGCATCCTGTTTTGTTTTTTTGTTTGTTTGTTTTGTAAACTGATCTCTAAATGTACACTTGACCTTGTTTTTAATCCTTGGGTTGTTTCTTCTTCTTTGATCTACTCCATGTGTGATAAGTTTCCACTGCTGGTGGTGGCTGTTGTTATTGTTATTAGTTTGTTTCTTGTTTGATCTCAGTTTCAGCAATTTTAATCCATATTGCAGACTTTTTATATCTAGGTCCTGAATTGACATCCACACTTCAGTCACCTGCTTTCTCAGGCCTTCCTCTCTGAAGTCATTTGTACAGTAGGCTTTTGAATTTTTTGTCTTACACTGCAGCTATTTCAGCATGCTTGGTTTTACCTACTGAAGAGTAATGAGCCATACTGGCTAAATTTTTCATTTTCTTGGAGTTTTTATATTGTGACTTAGATATCTCTTGAGATGTATATGTATTTTTCTTTTTTTTTAACCTGTACATGTACATTTATTTATTTGTTTTATTTATTATTTTAATGGGCAATAGTATGTGGGCATATATGATTTTTAAGACACTGAACCTGAAACTCATCAATTTGACTAGGCTAGCTAGCCACTGAGCTTCATAGATCTGCCTATCTCTGCTGCCCTAGTGCTGGAGTAGCAGTTTTGTGCCTTCACACCGGACTTTTTACATGGGTTCTGGGGTCCTCCATGCTTAAGTATCACTCTTCCCTGACTGAGCTATCTCAGCTTCTATGTGTGTATTTAAATGAAGTAGAGGAAAAGCTATGTTAAGCTCTGAAATGTCCTTAGGTGGTGACACCATTTTTGACCTCTTATCTATTTGATACATTTACATTTGTTGCAGATTTTGGATCTGGGAGAGCAATCCCACCATCGCTTCTTCCTTCGTATGATCTTTCAGTGCAGACATGACACTTTAATGAATAACATTTGAATCGTTAGTCTCTAATATTGCTTGAACTAAGAAGGAAATTAGAGCACCAGTGGATGTTTCTGTGCTGAAGGTGGATTCCCAATGCAGGCTTTGGCTGCTTTGGCTCTGTTGTAGTTTTTTTATTAGATATTTTATTTACATGTCATATGATATCTCCTTTCCCAGTTTCCCATGCAAAAAAACAAAACAAAATAAAAAAGAACAACAAGAACAAACCCCTATTCCCTCCCTCCTCCCCCGTCCCCTTGCACGCCACCCCACCCTCTCGTGCTTACTGGCCCTGGCATTCCCCTACACTGGGGCATAGAACCTTCACAGGACCAAGGGCCTCTCTTCTCATTGATGACCAGCTTGGCCATCCTCTGTATTTTTCTTTTGTTTACCTACTCACAACTTTTTTTTTCTCTCTCATACCATCATGGGCTTACTCATAACTTTTAAGAGGGTAGTTTTCTCTTGGGCTTATGGTCCACAGTACTCTTTAAACGAGAGGAAGCAGAGATTAATAACAAAACAACTATTTGTTCAGAAAAGTTATTAAAATGTATTAAAATGTAAATTACTACTCAACCTACATCCTTAGTAAGGTTATAAAGGGTCTCAGATAAAAAAATTGGAGCGTTTGGAAGGAGTAAGAGAGAATCAGGAAAGAGAATAGTAAAAGCATGTTATAACAGAGGGAGGAAAAAGCAATCACAAGAGCAGGTCAAGAGGAACAAAACCGAGAAAAATAAACAGCTAAAAAGGGAAGAAAGGGAAGGGAAAAGCAATATAACTGCCAGTATTTCCTCCCTGCTTAGATACTTGCCAGTTGTCTTTTTAACTTACACTCTAAGTCTTCCACTTCCTGGTTCACTTCTGGATCCCTTCAGATTGCTCCTCAGTCAAAAGCTATACCTGTTCTTGTATTGGAGTTCCTTTAGCTTGGTAGTAAAGTGTGTGAAAAAGGAAGTATTCTTAATCTTCTGATTAAATCGCATCTTTTAGTATATCCTTACACTAAAAGCTTACATCTTTAAGCTATGAATTTAACTAATGTTTTCTATTTACACACAAACATACCCACTTGTCTTCAGTGAGAGATTACTAGTAATAAAAATAGGAAAGATGTTCCCTTTCCCCTGAAGAATCCTTGTTACAGATGATGCCAAAGCCTATTTCACATTGTCCTCCTCCTTACCTGCTAGAGACATTAGCCATCCCCTCTCATCTTGAAGCTTTTAAATGGATGAGTCCATACAGGAGTAGAGGTTCACTCAAGACTGGGTACCATTCTTAGTGTATATTCCTAATGTACCGTATGGCTTCTGTGTCTGAATTTGGCTGTGACATTGATTTGCCCATCTCTCAATAGTTCAGGGCAGCCATTAGCCTGATAATCTCAAATCTCTGGTAGATCCATAAAAAAGAACTAGCTTTTAAGTTGCTCACTGGTTTAGTCTGAAGATAGGAGTGATAGTGTCTACTTTCTTTGTATTCTGGAACTGAAACCATAAATCCTGAAAATGCCTTTTAATAATTAGAAATCAAACAGAACTCATGATTAGCTAAGTACTTCCTACAACCTGTTGACTAAAGAAGAGCTCTTAGCCCTCTTCATTGCATTGTTCCTTCTCCTTGCATTGCCTTGCATCAACCAGGATAGAAATGTACTTACAAACTTGTACCCTCAATTCTCCAAAGGATAACACAGAACTGATACCATTCTAGATGCACAGGAAGGAACTTGTTAGCCACTACCCTTTAATATTTCAGTGGGTGCTTCCTAGAGTAGGTTGGTTTCTTATATAACAAGAAAATAGTTATCACATTCAGAAAATCCAACACTGGTTTTTTGTTTGTTTGATGCAATGCTGGGGATGAAGCCAGAATGTAGTTTTTGGGTGGTAAGCAGATGCTCTACCATTGAGCTATATCCTCAACCTGATGAGTATTTTTATGTAATCTATCAACCATATTTCAGTTTTCTCATTGTTCCAAGAATATTGACCTTCTGACACTATTCTGTCCTGGATAATGCATTAATTTTTTGTCATATTTCCCAATATCACAATCAAGAACAATTCTTCATGACATGACATTAGGAACTTTTAAGTATACCAAACCAATTGTTTCTTAGTTTGTCTAATGTTTGTCTAACTTAAACTTATGTTTAAGTTAGAATTATACACCACTGCATAATACTGTATCTTTCTAATAGGCAATTATGTCTTTGATAACTTGGGTGAAATATTTTATTGTCTAAAATAAAATTATAAACCTCTGACAACAAACAGAAATGGTTGTTGTACTTTTAAGTCTACACAGATAATCCTATTCTACAGCTTCTTCAATTCTGACCCCAGGATTATCAACCACTCTCTATTCCTGACAGTTATTCTTTGTTTTGTCATCCATTTTGTATTTAACACCCTGCCCTATCTACCTACCAGTCTATATTTTCTATGTGTCAACAGTGGGAATTCATGATGTATGTGCTTTTTGTTTTATGTTGTCTTGTGTTATTTTGCTGTGAGACACTCTCTGATCTAGGCCACGATGGCTTGGAGCTGACTGTGTGGCCCAGGATGACCTTGAACTTTTCATCTCTTACTTCTACCTCCCAAATGTTGAGATTGCAAGTATATGTCAATATGCCCAGTTTTATAAAATCCTGGGTCTCAAACCTGAGAGCTTTGCGAATGCTTTCCAAACACTCTTATATAGCATTCATAAAACTTGGGTTCAACTCCCAACATATTCATAATCCAGGCACTCCAGAGATGAAAACAGGAGGACCAGCTCAGGATCATGCCTGGTTTGCTAACACAATAAGTTATAGCCAACATAATATACATAAGACCCTGTTTCAGAAGGGAAGGAAGCTGAGAAGCAGACAGAAGAGCAAGAAGAGCAAGAAGAAGGAAAGGAGAAATTATGAATTTTGATACTCAAATATTCCCATATATGGCCAGAAGAAATTATTCAAGCTAGCTCCTGGATGCTCTAACAGGACTCCATATTTCCTTCCAATGTCTCTGTGGTTTTGGTAATCCTCACTAATCTTATACCTTTCGTTCACCTGAGCAAGTATTTTTACTGCAGATATGTAGTACACTTCAGTATTACCTCTATTTTAGAAATCACCTTGACATTTAATTTTCTTTAAAAGTTAAATTTACTTATAAAATAGCAAAATACTTTAACTTACTTATAAAACAGCAACATATATTTTGTTTGTTTGTTTTTTTGAAACCAGGGGAGCAGTTTATAGCTCAGTATAGAGTGCAGGTTTAGCATGCAGGGACCATGTTAAATCTCCAGCAGCAAAGAAAACAACAATTATTTCTTTAAAAAACAGAATAAGAAATGTCAGAATACTGCTTTGTTTTAAAAAAAATTAAATCCCAATTTTATTATCAGTATCTGTTATTATCTAATTTATAAACTATTTCTCTATATAATTATTCTAAGTATCTATGTATAACTCACATCCAGTTGTACTCAAAAAAATACTTGTAGTGAAATCTTTCTTCATGATTTCCCAAATGCAGCCTTACCTCAGGAGTCCAGTAAAAAGTGGGACTCAATCTGTAGAGCTTTCTCTTATGGAAACTTTGAAGGGGCCTTGTTCGGGCAGCTGTACTCATGATAGCCAAGGATGGAGATTTCAATCTTGTCCTGTCTTTTCTCCTTTTCTTACTGTGCTTCTGATTAAGTAACCAGCTACTGGAGGAAGAGAGCTCATCTAAATTCTCTGAAGCACTGAAATGTATGAAATAATTGAAGATGGGGGTAAAATAAAATGAACAAAAGCACAGAAAGCTAAATGTAAATTTTATGGTTTATTATGATACAAGAGGATTCAGTTTTAGCCAGGTTTACTATAACAATAGGTAAAATAATTGACATTAGTGAAGAATTACATAGTAAAAATATAGAAATAATTTTAATTTTCTGCTGCAAAATATACATCTTCAAAACTAAAACCTTGCTTATAAAGTTAATGTTCCTTATAAATCAATAATTCACATTCAGTACATTTTTAACAATTTATGCCAATTTCTTTTTGCATGTGGGTGAAGTACATCAAAACCTAAGGCTTAAAAGTACAAGGATTCATCCTGCATCTTCCATTTCTCTTAACTAAGCAAATTTACCACATACCCAATCTCAGTGAATTCTCATACAGCTACATCCCATTATAGTTTAGATACAGACATACCAACTATAAAATAATGAAAGAAGCTATACATGGAAAATAAGTTTTATAATTATACTTTAAATGAATTTTAACATTAATGTTTGCGAACTGAAATTCCTGGAGATTTTGCAACCTGACTGACAGGTTACAACTTCTTAATTATGTTATCATAATTATGTTACAGATCTAGAGAAAATTACCATGGGGTATCATTAGTCCCTTAATAGCCATTTGTTACCCATCTCTAAATCTGATCTGGTTTTATTTTGAATAGCTGTAAAAACCTCTGGAATATATTAGTAACTAACTTATTGCCAAACTACTGGGTTCCACCAGTGGAAAAAAAAAAAAGAGAAGGGACAGCACCTGAAAACGCTAACAGCCACCCCTATGGTGCTGTGACTGGCCTCCTTGAATCTCCAACTCTGTATATGGGAGAGGGTCCTTGATGTTTGTGAAGTTTTTTCTACAGTGGAATATATCATTCAAGGCAACCTAAATCTATTTATAGATGTTAGAAATTTTGGAGAGCTATTTTATGTGGACACATTTAACTTTACTTATATACTACATATTATAATAATATATTAACATAGAATAAGTAGTAAAATATTTATGTACTGATATAAAGTAAGCTTTTCACACACAACAGGTTCCAATTTCAACTTGATTTATGCAGATCAGCACAAGTTGACTTAACAGTCTAACATTAACAAGTGAATTGGAGATGGGCTAGGTAGACTTTGAAGTGACAAACTGCCTACTGGCTAAAGGGTGATACAATTGTAGTGGATTATGGCAGAGCATTCTGTGACCACTCAAAACTGCAGGGACAACTGCAGACTATCCTTTGCTTCATTATAATGGCATCTCTATTATCATTAGCCTGCAACTTTGCTTGCTTCTAGCATGTATCTGACACAATACTACATCTGAAGAACCCCACAAAGGGCAGAAAAGCTGGGTTAACCCTACCATAGGATGGACGGATGCACGTGCGGGCGTGCACACACACACACACACACACACATACACACACACACACACACACACACACACACACACACACACTACTTCCTTGAGTTCCTCCCTTTCCTCTACCTTAACTCATCAATACTCCTCCATTCCTTTTAAGTTTGGGCATAAAAGGAGCTACTGGAGATTTAAAATATACTTCTTTCTGAGAAACCAGCTATTACTGCTTTACTATGTACCTCGGGCTTGTAACAAACTTGCTCCAAATTGCTTGTTATTTCATTAATGTTGACAAGCACCTAGAAACATTGAATACAGGTCTCCATCTGGTCCCTTTATCTCTGATATATCTGTAACCTCTGCTTGGAAGTAACAATACGACTACATGTGATGCTAGTAGTCAATATATAAGTTCTAAATAATACTATTTGGCTTAAAAACTATTGGTGTTTGAGGGTAAATACAAGATATGGTTCTTCTACAAGCTAGAGAGATAGCTCAGTCTGTAAACCACCTGCTGTGGAAGCACAAGAACCTGAGTTTGGATCCCTAGCACCCTTGTAAAACCCAAGCACAGCAATGCTACGCCCCTGTGTTTTAGGCATAACCTCAACAGTGGGGCTACAGACAGGTTTAGATGGAACCTAGAACTCAGCAGAATGGATTCACTTCAGGTTTGTGAAGAGTGCTTGAAGAAGACACCCAACACTACATGTACAAACATAAAATAACAAGAACATATATTATACCCCAACACATTCATACCCAGACACATACCCACACAATAGATACTGTTTTCTACAATAGTATTATTGCTTTTAAATCATATTAAAAATATATAAAAAATATTGTAGAGCTACTGTAAAAATATTCTTGTAGAGTGAATGAAACAAAAAATTCAAGAATGCTTATACAAGCAATGGGAAACCAAAAGGATACAAAGAAGCCTGGCTAGTCTATGTCAATGAAAACAAAGCCAAGATTAAACAGGGAAGACAGTAACTAATACATTCAACAGTATTTCACTGATATTTGTAGCAAATAGTAATAACACAAAAACTGTCACCTAAACTCTTTAGCCAGTCCAAGTGACACAGTTTAGTAATGCTAGCTACTCAAGATATCTCAGCAGTGAATCAAACTGTAAGTTCAGGCCTGCCTGGGATATAGAATAAGGCAAAACCCAGCCTAGGCAACTTAATGAGACCCTATCATAAAATGTAAAAAGTACAAAGTGCCAGGATCACAGATAATGGAGGTTTTTTTGGTTATAAAGCCAAATAAAATAGTGGCTTTTTAACTAGTTAATAATTGAGATGTAAAGACTGTCAAACACTCGATCTAGATCCAGAAGTTTAAAAAGTTAGGAAAAAAAGGTGATGGCATACATCTTTAATTCCACACTTGGGAGGCAAAGGAACGCTGTCTGAGTTCGAGGCCAGCCTGCTCTCCAGAGTGAGTTCCAGGACAGCCAGGGCTACACAGAGAAACCCTGTCTTGAAAACTAAAAAGGGGGAGGAAGAAGAGCCTAGGATATATATCAGCAGTTACAGCACTTGCTTAGAATGTGTAAGACACAGTATAAAATAAATGTTTAAACTATAGTCTTTTAATGAAAAATTGACTCAGGAGACTTACTATCCTGAGAAATTAATCATTAAAAGATTATCTTACATTGGCCCCTCACCAGGATTCCTCCCAGGTATGCTGCTGTTGCCCAGTATCATGGAGACCTCGCAGCTCTGGATCTATGGGACAGGCCCTTTCATGTGCCCCGACCATTTACAGATGATGTAGATTTTAGGGTAGACCAACTCAAAGCTCTAGCCTGGGTGGTAGCTGAGCTGGTCCGTGCTCCAGCTCTCCCTTCTCTGTACCACCAGGGCAGAAGCCAGACACCTAGAACGAGAACACTGACTCATTCAAACAACATTTGAAAGTGAAGATGTGGACAGAGGGACACACTATTGTGGGACAAACTATGACACTACAGCCTCCACGAGATCGATCGCTTCTATGCTTTGTGTTATTTTGCTTATTTTTGTTTGTGTGTGTTTTTTTATTTTGGGGAGGAGGTTGCAAGGGCATAGGGTAGATATGAGGAGAGAGATGAACAGCACTTGGGTGCATGATATTAAACTCACAAATAATCAGTAAAAAGGTTTTAAAAAAAAAA
>JADRCC010362288.1:0-13243 GCA_019843855.1 Hylomyscus alleni
CATCTGATTAAGATATGACAAACAAGGTGTTGATTTTTACATTTAAGTAGATAAGTTAAAGCTTCATATTTTTAGTGAAAGTCAATATTTTAAAGAACACTAATTCAGATTAATAATGTGTCATAGTTTTTTGTTTTTTTGTTTTCACTTTTATTGGCTATTTTATTTATTTGCATTTCAAATGTTACACCCCCTTCCCAGTTTAGCCTCTACAAACCCCTTCCCCTGCCTCTATGAGGGTGTTCTCTCACCTGCCTTTCCACTCCTGCCTCAGCATCCTAGCATTCCATTACCATGGGTCATCGAGCCTCCACAGGACGAAGGGGCTCCCCTCTCAGTGATACCAGAGATAAGGCAATCCTCTGCCACACATCTAGCTGCAGCCATGGGTTCTCCCCTGCTCCTCTTCTGCTCCCCATGTACTCTGGTTAGTGGTTTAGCCCCTGGGAGCTTTGGAGGGGTCTAGTTGGTTGATACTGTTGTTTATCTTATGGAGTATCAAACCCCTTCAGTTCATTTAGTCCTTGTGCTAACTTCTCCATTGGGTTCCCCTTGCTCAGTGCTCAGTCCATTTGGTTGTGGGCATTAGCACCTGTATTGGTCAGGCTCTGGAAGAGTCTGTCAGGGGACAGCTATACCAGGCTCCTGTCAGCAAGTGCTTTCCTGGTATCAGCAATAGTATCTGGGTTTGGTGTCTGCAGATGGGATGGATCCATGGGATGGATCCGTAGGTGAGGCAGTCTATTGATGGCCTTCCTTTCACTCTGGACTCCACTCTTTGTCCCTGCTTTTCCTTTTAACAGGAAGAATTCTGGATTAATATATTTGAGGTGAGTGAGTGACCCCATACCTCAACAAGGGGCATGCTTATCCACTGGCTATAGTCTCTACATATTCTATCTCACCGTTGTTGGGTATTTAGGCTAATGCCCTTCCTGTTGGGTCCTGGGAACCTCTTAGGTCCCTGGCAAGTGGAATTTTCTAGTGATTACAGCTGGTTCCCCTCCGCTAGTGCTACTCTCCTCCTTGCAAATTCTTGATCATCATTACTTCTCCCCCTCTTCTCTCCCTCCCAGAACCCTCTCTCCCTCTTCTTCCCAAGATTATTTTCCCCCCTCTTCTGAGTACGACTGTAGCATTCACACTTTGGTGTGGTCTTCTTTTTTCTTGGGTTTTATATAATCTATGAGTTGTATTGTGGGTATTCTAAGCTTCTTTTTAGTTAATACCCACTTATCAGTGAGTATATACCATGTGTATTCATTTGTGACTGGATTACCTCACTCGGGATGATATTTTCAAGTTCTATCCATTTGCCTTCAAATTTCATGAAGTCATTGTTTTTAATAGCTGAGTAGTATTCCACTGTGTAGATGTACCATATTTTCTGTATCCCTTCCACTGTTGAGGAACATTTGGGTTGTTTTCAGCTTCTGGCTATTGTAAATAAGGTTGATATGATAAACAAGTTCAGCAAAGTGACTGGATACAAAATTAACTCAAACAAATGAGTAGCTTTCCTCTACTCAAAGGAAAAACAGGCTGAGAAGGAAAGTAGGGAAATGACACGCTTTGCAATAGTCACAAATAATATAAAATATCTTGGTGTGATGCTAGCAAAGCAAGTGAAAGATCTGTATGACAAGAACTTCAAGTCTCTGAAGAAATTGAAGAAGCCCTCAGAAGATTGAAAAATCCCCCATGCTCATGGATTCTCAGGATTAACATAGTAAAAATGGCCATCTTACCAAAAATAATCTTCAGATTCAATGCAATCACCATCAAAAATTCCAACTCAATTCTTCACAGAGATTGAAAGAGTAATTTTCAATTTTATCTAGAATAACAAAAAATTCAGGATAGCAAAAACCATTCTCAACTTCTGGGGGAATCACCATCCCTGACCTCAAGCTATATTACAGAATAATAGTTAAAAAACAAACAAACAAACAAAAACAAAACAGCATGATATTTGTACAGAGACAGGCAGGTAGATCAATGGAATAGAAATAAAGACCAAGAAATCAACCCACACACCTTTGGGTCATTTGATCTTTGTCAAAGGAGCCAAAACCGTCCAGTGAGGGAAAAATAAAAAAACAGCATTTTCAACAAATGGTGCTGGTTCAACTGGCGATCTGCATATAGAAGAATGTGCCATATATTTATTTAAACTGAATTGCAATGCATAGTATATTAAGTGTCATGACAGAAACTGTAGAGAGGGCTCAGTACGTAAGAGAAAATACTGGGAAGGACCTAGATCCTTGACTCTCAGAGCATACTTGATGACTCAGAAACATCTGTAACTCCTATTTCAGAGATCTCACACCTTCTCCTCACTTCCATTTGCACAAAGTACACACTGTGAAAAGACATATATGAAAAATAGTCATACACATAAAACAAATACATAGATCATCAGATAAAACTAAAAATAAAAGCACCAAGACATGCTAATTACAAACTAAACATTACAGAAAATACACTACATTATATTATACATAAAGAATATTTTTGCATAAGGAGCTCCAATATAAGAAAAAAGGAAAGGTTGGCTATTGGAACAGAATTTAGCAACATTTCCCACATAGCTAAAGCTAAGGCCAGGAACAAAGCAGTGATTAGAGGTGCTGGCCAAGACTCCCTCCCCATCCAGGGAGGGATGGGAGGGAAAAGAAAGGAGGACGAAAGATACCTTTAGTTTTAAAAAAATGCATTAATTACTTGAAGAAAATTAGAAAGAAACTGAAGTAAACTAGATTCACAAATTTGAGCAGTTGGAGTCTATCACTAAATCCTATTTCAGCAGATATACTATTCTTTCTATTTCTGTGAAGAATTGAGTTGGAATTTTTGATGGTGATTGCATTGAATCTGAAGATTGTTTTTGGTAAGATGGTCATTTTTACTATATTCAAAGCATTTCTTACATGAATTATATAAAGTCATTCTTGGCTACATAATGCGATGTGTGATGCATGAGATGACATTACTTCAATTATTTTTACTGTTTATATTAAGAATTAAAGAATATATTATTTTATTAATTGTTATATTCATGTAGACAGTTTATATTTTAGTACCAATTTTCACAATAAATACTTATAATTCCAATCATAAGTTATCAGTAATTAAACTATTTCTGAAAATATGTCGCAATAATAAATGTTTATGTCTTATAAAATATAATTTTGGATAATTTTAAATTTCTAATTACTCTTAAACTACATATCAAGAACATAGTAGTCCTTAAGTATTTTTCATATGTCAGCATTGATATCTAACAGCTTTGAATTATTCTTTTATTATGTTAAATATCCTCCCATATTAACTTACCACTACTGTTCAGAAACTCTGAAATTATTTTTTTATTGCCCATGCTTATTATATCAGGTGTAATTGGTAGGTTGTATCACACAAAATCAAATGACTATATTAAAAATTAGACTGAACTTGAAGTAGTTTTCATATAATTAACTGGAATAAAACCTCTCAGCATCCTGGATAACTAAATAATTAAACAGGTCCATGTTATTATCCCCATTTTATAGATGGAATCATACAGACAGGAATATTAAATAATTTGCTACAGCACATAGATTTAGTCAATAGCAGGGATAAATCCGAAGTAATACTCAAAATTTGCATTATGAGAAAAAGTTCAGCAGAAATTTCTGCTACATCTGTATTCTATAAAGAAAGCTAAATTGAAATTATTACAGCTCTCATTATTAATATTCATTTAGCATCAAAAATGTGCTAGGTATTATAATAACACAGAGAATGAGATAAACCCCCTGGCCCCAGCCCAACAATACATCTAGTTCTCTCAACTTATTACCATTACATCCAAACGGGTGTTTTATCACCTTAATTATTTTCAAGAAATGGCACCAATAGCAAAGAATCCAGTGAGTCTTACTGCTGAAGAAAATGTATCCCATATTTACCCAAGAAGCTCTCTTGTCATGAAAACGTAGACAGTATCTGAAATGTGAGCACTGTCCAAATTACTGATACCATCCTGCATCCGGAAGTAGTGGGGCTGTGCTCATGGTCCTGAATCTGCTGTACAGAAAGCTTCTATTTCATCCTGTATGGATGAGGCCCTATACTAGCCACTCTTCCTTTCCCATAAATAACCACCCCAAATATCTGTCATGGATCACTCTTAGCATGTGGGAAAGGTAAGTACATGGATATTCAGTTGAGTGTTAAAAGCATAGCTGGTCATTAATTAACTCAACTAATTCTAGGGTTTTCCATTAAAACTAACCACACTTGATAATATTAACTTATTTTAAAAAAATCTTTCAAACTAAAAAATACTAGATATTGTCCATTTGAACTTCAGTATTTAGCATTTATTAAAGCTTATGTGTGTATATTTTTGAGTATTTGTATTTATTAGTCCATGTTTTAAACTCACCTTCATTCCCTGCCTTTTATGGAATTACTTAAACAGCATTTCCCTTTTCTACGGTCTTAAAAGTTATAAATACTTTTGTTCTCATAGCAACTCAAAACTTTTACACACATATTTTTAAACTAAAACTTGAAATCAAGTGAATTCTATTAAAACATAGCTATATGTATATAATGAAATCCATTCATTAATCCCATAGGGTTTGTTCTATTATTTCCAGATTTTTAGTATAAAAATTCAAAGTTTCTATGATGAGCATATATAATTTTTCTCTCAGTTATTTATCTAATCTATACAAATATTTAATTATGTATTTACACACCCCATAGCTATGTAATTGTTAGTTCAGAAATCATATACATTTAAATTTTGGATTTGTAAATACCATGCAAAAAAGTGAAAATATGTTCTGCCACACTCAGAAAATGTATATGAATAACAAGGACTTTTCAGCCACCATTCCTCCTCTTCCTCCTCCTCCCTCTCCTCCTTCTGCTTCTCCTCTCTTTTTCAGTAGTCATTGATTTGTCATTCATCAAGAATGTGTCATTATTACATATATTATTTTAGTATTTTCATGCATCATTCTTGCTATGTCTATTTTTTAACCCTGCTTTGGTAGAATTAGATACATTCAGAAAAGGAGATTATGAACACTGTCTGTATTCAGACAGAGTTTGAGTTCATATCAGAATTGTTATGTAAACTCTACCTTCTAGAGATTTGATAACCTCCCCAAACACTGCCTACTGTGATGCTGGAAAGCCATGCAACTAGGGGAGCCAGTATGGATCTAGAATGAGGTAGAGACTTCTCCAAACCCTGAAAAGACTAGCAGTAGCAGGACTGTCTTTCTTCTTTCTTTGTGTATGCAAATTCAAGTGTACATAGACCTTAAGACCCCCAACTTTGCCCTCCTTGAAGTTATCACAATGCTTGCTGGCCAAATTGCAGATTTCATTTCCTCTTTCCCTATAAAGACATATCCAGCAAGGACATGGAATTTCTCTTCATACAAATAAAGCATTCCCAGCACCTTGGTACCAGGCCACTCTCCAAGGTTTATATATCCCTTGTTATCCCCAGTAAAAAGGAGCTGCTTCACTGAAAATCATCTCAGAGAAAGCTCTTTTTCCCACCACTCATAAAAGAGTGGAAATCACCCATGCACTGAATAAATTTTCTGTAACACTGCATGTATTCTAGTGTTTAGAAAAAACAGTGTTCTGAGAAATTATCTTTAAAATGTCTAGTCATATAATCACTAAGTACAAGTGTTATGATGTTTATACTTGTGATATGTTGTATAAAATTAAAAGGTAGCTGTATTTACTAGTCAAACATAATCATGTTATAATCAAAATGAAATTTGTGTTCTATTGAATTTCTAAAATAGAGATACCCACTTAATTACTACTGTTTGTGCATTTTTCTTCAGATATTTATTCTAGTCAAAACAACTTTTTATTTAATATAGTTTCTTAAAGTGATTTTCTTAATAACCCACCCCATCAGATTTCTAAATTCCCTAGGGCCTCCAGTCTCTTGAGGATTAGGTGCATCTTCTCTGACTGAACCCTGACCCAGCAGTACCCTTCTTGTATATGTTGGGGGCCTCATATCAGCTGGTGTATGCTGTCTGGTTGGTGATCCAGGGTCTGACAGATCTCAGGGGCCCAGGTTAATTGAGACTGCTGGTCTCCTATTGGGTTGCCCTCCTCCACAGCTTCTTCCAGCTTTTCCCTAATTCAACCATAGGGGTCAGCAGCTTCTTCCCATTGATTGGGTGCAAATAACTGCATCTGACTCTTTCGGCTGCTTGTTGCATCTTTTGGAGAGCAGTCATGATAGGTCCCTTTTTGTGATTTTTTTTTTATTTCTTCTCAAACCATGTTGTCATTGAGCAAAGAGTTGATCAGTTTCCATGAGACTGTGGGCATTCTGTTGTTTTTGTTGTTATTGAAGTCCAGCCTTAGGCCATGGTGATCTGATAGAATGCATGGGAATATTTCAGTCTTCTTATATCGGCAGAGAGTTGTTTTGTGACTAAGTATATGGTCCATTTTGGAGAAGGTACCATGAGGTGTTGAGAAGAAATTGTATTCTTCTGTTTGGGGGTGAAATATTCTGTAGATATCTGTTAAATCCATTTGGTTCATAACATCTATTAGTTGCACTGTGTCTCTGTTTTGTTTCTGTTTCAGTGACCTGTCTAATGGTGAAAATGGGGTGTTGAAGTCTCCCATGATTATTGTGTGAGGTTCAATGGGTGTTTTGAGCTTTAGTAAGGTTTCTTTTATGAATGTGGGTGCCTTTGCACTTGTAACATACATGTTCAGAATTGGGACTTTCTCTTGGTGGATTTTTTCTTTGATGAATATAAAGTGTCCTTCCCCATCTGTTTTGATAACTTTTGGCTAAAAATCTATTTTATTGGATATTAGAATGATAGCTCCAGATTGTTTCTGGGAACATTTGCTTGTAAGGCTTTTTTCCAACCTTTTACTCTGAGGTAGTGATTGTCTTTGTCACTGAGATCTGTTTCTTATGTACAGCAAAATGCTAGGTCCTATTAATGTAGCCAGTCTGTTAGCCTGTATCTTTTTATTGGTGAATTGAGTCCATTGATGTTGAAAGATATTAAAGACAGATGGTTGTTATTTCCTGTTGTTTTTGTTGCTAGAAGTGGTATCATGTGTATATTATTATCCTCTTTGGGGGTTGTTGTGAAATGTTTAATTTCCTGTGTTTTCTCAGGTGTAGTTACCCTCCTTGTTTTGAAGATTTCCTTCCAGTATCCTCTGTAGGGCTGGAATAGCAGAAAGATATTGTTTAAATTTGGATTTTGCATGAAATATGTTGGTTTCTCAATTTATGTAGTAATTGAGAGTTTTGCTGGGTATAGTAGATTCTTAGGGTCTAGATGACACCTGTCCAGGATCTTCTGACCTTTAGAGTCTTTGTTGAGAAGTCTGGTGTGAATCTGATAGGTCTGCTTTTATATGTTCCTTGGCCTTTTTCCCTTATAGCTTTTAATATTCTTTATTTTTTTCTATGCACTTAGTGTTTTGATTATTATGTTATAAGAGAATTTTCTTTTCTGGTCCAATCTATTTGGTGTTCTGTAAGCTTCTTATACATTTATGGCCATCCTTTTCTTTAGGTTAGGGAAGTTTTCTTCTATGAGTTTGCTGAAGATGTTTTCTAGCCCTTTGAGCTGGGATTCTTCACACTCTTCTATTCCTATTATTCTTAGGTTTGATCTTTACATTGTGTCTTGATTTTCATGGATATTTTTGTTTAGGAGCTTTTTACACTTTGTATTTTCTTTTACCAAAGTGTCAATATCTTCTATGGTATCTTCTACACCTGAGGTTCTCTCTTCTATCTCTTGTATTCATTGATTATGTTTGCATTTGTAGCTCCTGATTTCTTTCCTAAGTTGCCCATCTCCAAGGTTGCCTCCATTTGTGTTTTCTTTATTGTTTCTTTTCCATTTTTATTTCTTGGACCATTTGTTCAATTCATTCTCCTGCTTCATTGTATTTTCCTGAATTTCTTTAAGAAATTTATTTGTTTCCTCTTTAAGGGATTGTACCTGTTTGCATGTGTTTTCCTATATTTTTTAAGGAAGTTATTTACATCCTCCTTAAAGGCTTCTATCATCTTCATAAGATGGGATTTTCCATCACTATCTTGCTTTTCAGGCATGTTAGGGTATCCAGGGCTTGCTGTGGTAGGAAAACTTGGTTCTGGTGGTGCCAAATTGCATTGGGTTCTGTCACTTATAATCTTGCACTTGCCTCTTGCTGTCGTGTTATCTCTGGTCCTAACTGGTCTAGGTATCTGTGACTGGAGCCAGTCTCCTCAGAGGCAGGCAGTGCTATATCTGGTTAGGTTGGGCCTCCTGTGTCTCTGATTAAAGCAGATTTTCTATGTCCCTGGTTACTGTGGACCACCTGGGAGGTAGACAGCCTGTAAGGCATGGGAGGTTATCACAATTCTGATCTGGCTGGGGTGTGGAAGCAGGCTGATAGGAACGTGAAGCTTGGGATAGTGTTTAGGTCCCATATCAGCTAGGCTCTGTGTGTGTAGAGTATGGTGGGTATTGAGTGATGATCTGACCTGGCTGGGGAAGCAGACCAGAAGGGTATCATAAACTTGTAATTCATTCAATTCATTGACTTTCTTCTCAACAAATTATAGCATGTGACTGATTTGAGGCAAAAATTAAACATATATAATTCTTTGTGAACTTGCTTGTAAAAAAGCTATCTGTGGAGGAATTTTAATCCACCAGCATGATTGCTCTTGCTGGAATACAAACACACCTTTAGTATACATGTTAAATCCCAAACAACAAAGGTGAAGTTAGTTTGTGGAGGGAAACAGCCATGTTTGCAAGTGCCATCTGATTGAGGTACAGACAAAATAATCAATCAGAGCAAGATCTGAAAAAATGCGTCAGAGATAGGATGCAACCAACTCTCATGAAAACAGGAAATGGAGCTTAATTAAGAGCAGTGAAGAAATGGGCAGCCAGTTAGTTTTCTTTAGTCAGTTGGGAGCTGGGTTCACTTCAGCCAGTTCAGTTGAGTTCAGGTAAGGTAGTTGAAGTAGTTGGGAGTCAGTGCAGTGCAGTAGAATTAAGTTTGTGAGTTCGGAGACAGGTAGCAGAGGAAACAACTAAACATAGCTGAAGACAGAACAAGCCAGAGAATGGGAAGGAGCCCATAAATTATCACCATAAGAAAATGTACCTATACATATACCAAAATAAATATAAAGTTAATTTAATACTAATTAATTTTCCAAAATGCTATATGTATCCAAAGTACTGTTTGTAATATATGTTAAAATATGCATCATACACTGTGCAGAGTATTTTCTTTATCTACCCTGATGATATTCTTATGATAAAAAATTAAAAATAAAAACAATGCTAACCATAGTGAGTCAAAGAGAGATTCAAGACTAGGATAAGAACTAAATATTTTTTAAACTTATTTTATGTATATGATTGTTTTTCTTGCAAGTATGTATTTGAAGAACATGCATGTGTGGTGTTCCTAGAGGTCAGAATAAGGCATCAAATTTGTGATGACTTGAGGTACATATAGTTATGTTCTATTATCTAGGTGCTGAGAACTGAGTGCATGTTCCCTGCAAGAATAAGTATTCTTAACTGCTGATGAGAGATAAATTTTGTGGTTCAGACTCTATCTTAGAAAAGCTGATCTAAGTCTGAACTCAAGCAACCTTACAGGTCAGTACCGAGCACCAGTTTCCAGGTTATCCCCAACAAGATCAGTGTGCACCAATCCCCTGTTATTCGCTGAACAAAACTGCACCCCACCCCAGGTTACAAGCATGTTCCTGCCTAACAAGCACCAATCAGAAGAAAAGCAGAAATTATGTTTATGTTTTGGCTCCTAGCACCAGCCAATTATGTTAAAAGCTACTGTAGCACTCCCACACATATACCCCAATTAGATGTTTGCCAGGCTAGAAACACTTACCCCTGCACTTGCCACTTCCTATAAAACTTTGTCCAGATGAGTGTTCTGGGCTTTAACTCCAACAAAACCATCCTGTGGGTCAGTGGTGAGTCTAGTGCAAGCTCAAGTTTCTGAAGAAAGACCCATGTGTGATTGTATTGGATCAGCTCTTGACTGGTCTCTTTGGGGTCCATGAACCTGGTACTACACTGGTGAGACATCTCACCAGTGCCCCCAAACTAAGTCTTTATGGAAACTATATAAACCAGATTACTAGTGAAAAAATTATATAAGACACATTATAGTTTAGAAATAATATCAGTAAAGCATAATTATAATTAGCAAAATGATTTACAGAAAATGAAAATTTTCCTTTTAGGTAATTAATTTGTAGCCAGATAAGTTGAAATTTCTTATTGTGCAAATACATTATATATGAAGAAAGAGAAGAGATCTAACTTCAGTCCCAAGCTATTATTTATAAGATCAATGGTAAGAATGTATGTCCAAAAAAGTTTTCCAGTTTTATTAAAGACACAGAACTGAATAAATCATAATATCAGAGATAAAATCCAGAATAGCAAACAGTGTGTATTTTCAGAGTCAAGGACTCACTGCTTACTGATTGTAAAACTTGCCAGCAGACAGAATTCCACAGCTCACACTGAGCCGAGCGGCAGCATGCTAAAGGAAATAAATAATATAAGCAAGTATGAGCAGAGCCAGATGCTACAACCAGTGAACTGGGGAAATAGTAATACTCTGTATAATGTCCCGGTGACTACTATTATCTAATTTGCATGATTTTAATGAGATTTCATGAAGTATTTGCAAAAAAATAACATAGCATTTGAGAAACCAACAGATACTTTATAACCCCTTCCCATTATCCCAAACACAGAAGAAGCCCACCATTCTCCTTCCACATCACAACCCATCTATGATTGTTTTTACTTCCAAGTATTGATGGTATTGAAGAAGAATAAATTGTGTGTCCTCAAAGGAAGCAAGATTGCTTTGAAAACAGCAAAAGAGAAAGCAATCTTTTTCCCTACCAAACATAGACCTGCATATGCCTCAAGCAAAAGTACAATATTACTGAAGTATTGTTTCATAGAAAATAATTTATGAAAAATATGACTTTCTAAAAAGACTCATGTGCTGGTAAGTTTTAACTGGCATCTTTATATGATCCAGAATCTCTTGGAAAGAGAGTCTTAATTATCTATATCAGATTGGTCTCTGGGTATATCTGAGAGAATATATTAGTTCACAAGCAAGCATATAAGCAAGGATGCATATATTCTCAACTTCTCTTGACTGTGGATAGGATATGACTAGATGACTAGGACGTGACTTTGAATTTATCTTTTAACTCCTTTCAAATGATGGACTGTAAACTGGAACTATGTGGGAACAGGACTGAAGATACGGGGAGGAGTGAAAAGAGACAAAGTCACAAGATCAATCCCAGGAATGACTCCCGAAACCAACATCGCAGTGCAGATCTAGGTTTATTGAACAGCACATAAGCTTATATATATTATTTGAGCCAATTCCAAGTTTCTAAATACTCAACTGTCTTAGTCAGGGTTTCTATTCCTGCACAAACATCATGACCCTGAAGCAAGTTGGGGAGGAAAGGGTTTATTGAGCTTATACTTCCACACTGCTGTTGATCACCAAAGGAAGTCAGGACTGGAACTCAAGCAGGTCAGGAAGCAGGAGCTGATGCAGAGGCCATGGAGAGATGTTCCTTACTGGCTTGCTTCCCCTGGCTTGCTCAGCCTGCTCTCTTATAGAACCCAAGACTTCCAGCCCAAGGATGACACCACCCACAAGGGGCCCTACACCCTTGATCACTAATTGAGAAAATGCCCCACAGCTGGATCTCATGGAGGCACTTCCCCAACTGAAACTCCCTTCTCTGTGGTAACTCCAGCCTGTGTCAAGTTGACACACAAAACCAGCCAGTACATCAACCAATCATATCTTGTCTTGCTACACCATCACCATGCCCTAATGAAAGCCTTAAGAGACAGGGGCATCTTCACCTAGTAGAACTTCCCTGAAGATAGGAAGTTGCCATAGGTGGGTTACATTTTGTTGTCTCCCTGGTGTTCTAGGAGCCATCATAGATCTAATGCTGAATTTGCCAGATGACAAAGACTCTAAAAAAGAAGTTAGGGGAAAGATGGAGGGAGCCGAGGGGTTTTGCAACCTCAGGAAGAACAACAATATGAACCAACCAGTCTCCACAGAAATCCCAGGAACTAAAATACAAACCAAAGAATACACATGGAGGGACCCATGGCTCCAGCCCCAAATGTAGCAGAGGATAGCCTCATCTGGCATCAGTGGGAAGGGAGGTCCTTGGTCCTGTGAAGGCTTGATGCCCCAGCATAGGGGAATGCTAGGATGGTGAGGTGGGAGTGGGTGGGGGGTGGGGAGGAGAACCTTCATAGAAGCATGGGGAAGGGGTTAGGATAGGGGATTTTCAGAGGGGAAACAAAGAAGTGTGATAACATTTTAAATGTAAAAAAATAACTAATAAAAAATTAAAAAGACTCTTTGAGGAGTCACAGGAGCCTGTGGCACCTCACTCTCTATCTCACTTTTTCCTTCATAAGATTGGCCTCAACATCACCCACAGAACTGTATAATGAATGTTTTCTCCCTTAAGTGTTGTCAAGATATTTTACACATCAACAGAAACCCAATTAGAACAATTAATTAACGAGTTGAAAGATTAAGATTAAGAAACCCTAAGCTAAGCATTAGAAGTTGAATCCAGATTGTTCAGAGAAAGATTTACGTGTGCTTCAGAAAGATAAATGTTAACTTAACCATTTAAGAACATCCACTGAATGTAAATCGAGGGTAGTTAATCCATTAAACATTGTGTGGTATAGTCCTCCACTCAAGAAACTTAGACCTTATCAATGTTAAAATCATTCTGCAGTATAAAGTGTTAGGAGTTAAAACAAAAGGAAAGATATTTTGTTTCTGGAATGCTCTGAAAATTGTCAGAAGAGAAGCATTATAGATGCCTTTGAAGAGAGATCTCTCACAGGATCAGATACTCTAGGAGCCCAGGTCATGGAATACTGTGAGGACAGGCTTACATAGACAGAACAGGTAAAAGGAATAGTGAAGGATAACTGAATGTAGGGTGCCTGAAAGAAAGTCAGGCCAGTTATCATGTAGAACTAATTGGGAAGCCACAATGAGAGTCCAGAGTAAGCCGGGACCAGCATAATAAAAGGTTTCAGATCCCAAGGATAGAAGATGAAAACAAAGCTTTGCTCAGACAGGG
>JADRCC010362568.1:0-18963 GCA_019843855.1 Hylomyscus alleni
TCCGGCTTTGCCGGCCTGAGTACACCGCCTGAGAAGCTGTAACCCCGGATGCCTTTGGGACGTCAGGTGCTGGCAATGGATGAGGTGAATCCCAGATAGTTCACACACTCCAGGCATTCTGACCAGGAGCCTGACTTTGTGATGCTTTCTAGTTGAGAGTGTCTCGATTTAACTAGAAGCTAAGAGCCCATGGCCAAATACCTCCGAAGCTTCCTGAGGAGACACCTTAAGAAGATACAAACTGCCCTGGTGCCTCAGGTTCTGGCAGCAATAGGGGAGGGAGTCACTGGTAGACTTAATGTCTAGCCTGAGGTTTCGCCTACTGCTTTTCCCAGCACCTGTCTCCATATCTACCTGCCCTTGAGGCTTTTTCCTTGGAGTCGGCTATTGGCTTTCATGTCGATATGCAACATGGAGATTGGTTTGGGATTATAGAGAGTTGAGAGAAGTTAATGGTACTCACCCAGAGCCTTGGGTGCAGGTTGGCAACTGAGGTCTCTAATCCCCCAGTCCTGTGTCTACCTTGTGAAAGTGGCCTTGATAACTATCTCTGAACCACCTCTTGCCTCTTGCAGGAATTCCATAGAAGCATTGGTATGGGTTACTTGACTATATATAGGTTTAACCATAGCAGAGGGACCTTGAGACCTTTCTTAGTTCTTTGGTGGTCCAAGTGATGAGCCTTCCTCTCTTCAGTCTCTGCTGTAGATATTTGATTCTGGTTTCTGAGATATGGGGAATGCAAATTACAGGGCTTCCAAGATATTATCTTACATATTGTCCTTATCAATGAGGCAGCTGCTTAGGTCCTCAGTAACCTCTATTTCTTTGATAAGGATACATACAGGTCTGCAGCAACTCCCTGGTGAGTGGTGTTTGAGCCACAGATGACAGAGCTGTTAACTAGTGGATAGCCAGGGGGAAATGAAAACTGAGCAGCAGCTTCCAGCACCACCTACTTCAGATAGCCCTGAGGCCTAAAATGGAGCCCTGAAAGAAGAAAACTTCAAAGACGGAAGTTAAGGAGTGTAGTAGCCAGGTAGCCTGGTGTGCCCTAGGTAAAGAGGAAGTCCGGGTCAGGGTGTGGTACTTTGGAGCCAAGTCTAATGAATCAATAGGTAAGACAGGTGTATTCTGTTAGCAGTAACACATCTGGAATTAAGCCTTCCCTTTCTGAGACCAGCGAGATGTTAGCTTCCTACAGACCTGTGTGGCATTTTTGCTACCCACTGATCCTGACCTGCTGGGGTACCCAAGGAACCTGTCAGGATCCTCTTGTTGTGCTTATCCAGCCAAACTTAGCGAACTGATTCCCTAGGACTCATTAACTCTGCACCTCTGCCCAGAACAATATTAGCCTCCCAGAGCAATCCTGGGGCATATCCAGCCAACCATCTAAGAGTAAAGTCAGAGGGACAGACAAACTATAAACACACACATGCACATGCAAACATAGATTGGCTCTTCCTGCTCCTGGTGTCTGGGGATGTAGACATACCCACAAGTTACCTAGGGAGTGAGAAGAGCTGCCTCCAAGGCAGCTCCCAGAGTGGTTCCTTTTCAGATGCATGAAGTCCACTTGAAAGCTTCCTTCTCTGAGCCTTGCCAGACTTAGTGCTGTAGGCCAGCCAGGTAGGATGAGGTTGCAATAAGGCTAACCCTCCCCTTGAAGAGAACCCCAAAGCCAGCAAAACCTCTCTGATTAGATCTTAAGTCAATAAAGGGATTTGAGCTGATGCTGGGACCAAATCTTCCCTTTCTATGCTGTGGGCATGGAGGTGGCTGTCCCCTGCTGACTGATGAGGCCAAGGCGGCCATTGGGCTTGCTGGATCCTGTGTGAGGTGGGGTGGAACAGTTATTCTTGGATGTGCTAGGGTAGAATTTCAGATTTGTTTATCCTTGTAGGAGGCACCTTGGGGCCAGGAGAGGGGCACCCAGCTCAGCACTGACATTCAGATCACCTGGCCTGGTGGGGCCTCAAATTTCCTTGTCTTGCTGTGTATGCAATGGGAGGCAGAACTGTGTTTTTTCCAGAAAATTTGGGTAGAGGTACTAGTGATTCCCAGCAGGTCCAGGCCAATGTGCATAGCAGCTAACACTGAAGTACACTTCACAGCAATTGGCCTGGGGATTGTGCAGGCCAGAGTCAGTACTATTAATATCTGGGCAAGAGCCCTGACTGGGTGATCCTCTTATGTGTGTGGCCTTAGCCTCTGAGACTAGCATTGAGTGTGTTCCTTAGTGCAGTAGGGTTTCTGGGGCCTCCTAGCTGCTGTGCCCCACTCCCTGTATATAGCAACCTACTTCTGCAAGGTAGGGGTCCAACCCCACCTAGCTCTTCGGCTGTGCTGCTTATAGGAGTGATTCCACCCATGGAAGATCAGTTCAGGTGGCTAGAACTCCCAAGTTGTCTTTGGAGACAACTGTAATTCTAAGAGGTGGTGATCCTCTAACTGCTAGAACCTGTATACCACACATACCTGGGTCATCCCACTGTCCAAGGACATCCACTTCTGAGCCCTCTGTGCTTACCTGCATCCTTGGCTATGAGCAGCCCCCCAGCTTACCCTGGCATCAGGATCTCAGGGTGCTGGGCTCTTGGAGCAGAAAGCAGGTGAGTTGCCGCAGAGTCCCTGCTGAAACCCCACTTCCCAATGGTACTGACCACATCTGACGTGTGTGTGATGTGTGTCCATGGATATCTGAAAACAAACAAGCTGGCAGGTGCTCCTGGGAGCTGAATAGTGCTTGGGCTGCAGATGTGGCTGGCTTGGGGCTGTGGGTTAGGATAGCATCTTGCATTCACTATGGTTCTTAATATTGCTTGTACAGATGAACTTTTGTCATTGTGGCTAGAAGACCCTTTGTCTGTGGATAAGAAATGAAGTATTTTGTGCAACTTTCCCAACAAGGGGCATCTTTTGTGAGAAATGGGTGCTGCCTTATCTCTGGCTGTAGGAGACAGCTGTTAACTTTGAGGAGGGCAGGGAAGCTAGGCTTCGTACAGACACAGCCTGATATCCCAGTAGGGTCAGGCAGATTTGTGGCAAAGTCCTCCCTGATCTATTTGCAACTGGGCACTCTTCCCATCAGCAGCACAAGCTTTGTAAGGAATCTTCACCGAGGTGAAAAAGTCACTGATAGGGAACTAAAATTCTCCCAGAGAAGCTGCTACTGTGAGAATCAGGGGGATCAGGAAAACAGCCCCTGTCTGTTGGGTCCTTTGTCCAGTTTCTGTCTGAGTGTGTCTTAGCTTTGTGTGTACTTGTTTTTACCACCGGTGGCTGAGAGCTTTATCAGGTTGTTCTGCCCTCTTACAAGTCAGATGTTCTGCATTGGAGTAGTTTCCTCCCAAAAGCATTCCCTGAGGAAGGAAGAAGAGGCTCAGTGGGGAGACACCTCTTGAATTTGTTTTTGCTGTTTGCTTTTGTTTGTTTGTTTGTTTACCATGGCCTCCTAGAGTTACTGTGTATTGTGGTCATGCTGCCTCTAGGGACCAAGGCTAGACCCAGACTGAAACCTTGGGGAATCTCTGGTTCTCCCTCTATAGTGTGTGTGTGTGCGTGTGCGTGTGCGTGTGCGTGTGCGTGTGCGTGTGTGTGTGTGTATGTGTAGCTTTTGCCTGATGGAAAGGGTAGCCAGTGGATAAGCTTCACAGACCCATTTGTTTACTGTAGACAGATTAGTATACCCAGGTGAGCAACCACTTGGGGATCTGGGGACCTTACTGTTTATGTTTGACTGAGCCATTCAGGCAAGCTTGAGTTGAGGTGCAGGTAACATCCCTCAGGCAGCCTATCATTTCTTGACCTGTGTCCCTCAAATGCTATCTGTTCTTAAGGATCCCTGACTGGCAGACTCTGATCTCAATCTCAGCTTATTTATGCCTAGCTCCATGCTCTCAGCTCCTACACTTGTCCCCAGAGCAGTGGCAGTGAGGCTGAATTTAACAGACTGGCTAATTATTCCCTGTGCTCATGCTCTGGTAAAGATAGATGGTGTAGAAACAAGCAGGCTTGTTGTTTCTGTCCCCAAGGGTGAATTCAGTGTGTTTTCTTGGTTGGATACAGATGGGTTCTTTTCATGATATCCACTTGTGTCTATGCTGTCATACACTACATCCTTCAGAGCTGCCAGTATGACCAGTTACATAGTAGGTGGTCTTTCCACTGCCTGCCCCTACTCATGTGCACATACACCCACACTCTTTCTGCTTCTAGGAAGGATTATTCAGCTGAGACAATCATTGTTTCCAAACTGGGCCATCCCCGAGGCAGAAAGTTTGTCTTGAGCCATATCCCGATACATCAGCCCTGGAAACTACCATGTGGAGAGCTATGAGGCAGCAGCAAGAATATGGCAAGAAATGGAGCTTCCCAGATAAGACCAGCTTCCATTTTGATAAGAGAGCCTATACTTGTAAAATATCCAAATGTGGCAGAAGTTCCTGTCCCTAATTGTGGTCTCCAGGGAAATCCTGTTTATTATACTGGTATATTTGCTTTCAGGTTTTCTGAATACACACCTTTCTCACAGACACTGGCATGAATGTGCATCTGGGTGAGCATCTTTTGGGGTTAACTGGAGATCAGGCCCTAGACTAAGCTGTCCTCAGTCCCTAACTGAGCATCCTTCATCTACTGGCTTTTATGTAAACCATATTTCATTATAGTGTACTTTTCTCACCCAAGAGTGCCCTGGCAATACTTGTTCCCATCTAGGCCTACCTCATTCACCTCAGGCTTACCTGTTATTCCATACAGTATTCTTTTTCTTGTGGTACTGTACACTGTACCAGCCACTGTAGGAGGCATCCCACACAGAGCTAGCCTGGCATGTCCATCTGCCATTTTATAGACACCCCTCCTACCCACTAAACACTGTCCTATATAGTCAGTGGCTACAGTTCAATTTAGTCCTACATAGGTGAGCCATAGCTTGCTAGGGCACTGATCTGAGAGCTTCTTGAGTAGATTGAAAGCTGAGACTAGGATGATGTGACCTGTCCAGGCTTCTTTTCAGGAAGTGGCCAAAAATTACCTCTGTTAAGCATATGTCTCATTCTCTTAGCACTTTTGCATCAGGCTGTTCCTCAGACAAATAGCAGGTAATAGAAAGGTGATGTAGAACATTGAACTTCTGTAAAAGTTGCTCATTCTCAGATTTTTTTTTAAAGATTTATTTATTATTATATGTAAATACACTGTAGCTGTCCTCAGATGCACCAGAAGAGGGCGTCAGATCTCATTATGGGTGGCTGTGAGCCACCATGTGGTTGCTGGGATTTGAACTCATGACCTTTGGAAGAGCAATCAGTGCTCTTACCTGCTGAGCCATCTCACCAGCCCTCATTCTCAGATTTGAAGGCCATGGCTGGAAATGGCATTCCTTTAGGGATGCAGACCCACTGAAATGTCAGCATGGTTCTGAGTGCCCGCCTAGCATAATTGGTAGGCTATAAGTATGCACGGTTACAGATCTGATTTGACCTTCTCGGGTTAAATTTCCCTCTTGCCAGCTTCCCTTCTTGTTTTCTATCTTATATTGCTTGACAGGGTGTCAGGCCAGGGAGTCTCCCAAAACATACATCTTTCTACTGGCATGTGGCCAGTATACTGCACTTTCACCTCCTGGTGCTACCATCCTGTAGGGCAGCAGTGGCTGGACTACCTAAAGAGTGTGCTATGCTGGGGAGGGGCAGAGTCCTTAGTTAGATCTTTCTTTCTGTCTTTTTTGTTTGGTTGGTTTTTTGGGTTTTGTTTTTCTTTTTTAAAGATTTATTTATTATATGTAAATACACTGTAGCTGTCTTCAGATGCACCAGAAGAGGGTGTCAGATCTCATTATGGGTGGTTGTGAGCCACCATGTGGTTGCTGGGATTTGAACTCATGACCTTCTGAAGAGCAGTCGGTGCTCTTCCCCACTGAGCCATCTCACCAGCCCTGTTTTTTTGTTTTTCAAGACAGGGTTTCTCTATATAGCTCTAGCTGTCCTGGAATTCACTCTGTAGACCAGGCTGGCCTCAAACTCAGAAATCCACCTGCCTCTGCCTCCCAAGTGCTGGGATTAAAGGCATGCACCACCACTGCCTGACCAGGTCCTTCTTTTTCTTGAGTAATGAGACTCTACCCACCACAGTCCACACGGGTAGGATTGTAGCTCTGAAGTTGTGTATATCCTCCTGCGTTCTCCTGCCATCTTGCCATTAATTGCTGTCCCTTGTTCTTGCTGTGTGAACAGTCTGAGATCTTAAACCTATGGAATAGCTAAAGGCAGGTTTCTTGGACACACCCTCCCCAGTTGAGCCCATATTGTGCCTGTCTCACTTTGGCATGACCAGAGAGGTTGAAAACTGTTAACTAAGGCTGAGCACATCATTCCTCTTCACAGCAGCAATGCAGGGTCCTTGGACAGACTTCTCCCACCAGTGGGTACTGGGCGCTCACCCCGGAAGCGCACCACCAGCCAGTGCAAGTCAGAGCCACCCCTGCTTCGCACAAGCAAACGTACCATCTACACAGCTGGGAGGCCACCATGGTACAATGAACATGGTACACAGTCCAAGGAGGCCTTTGCCATTGGTGAGAGTGGTGTAGGAAGGCACCTTGGGGATCTGTTGGTATGGCCAGCCCAGCTGCAGCAAATTGCAAGGTACCCTTCCACTCCACAGGCTTAGGAGGTGGCAGTGCATCTGGGAAGACCACTGTGGCCAGAATGATCATTGAGGCTCTAGATGTACCCTGGGTGGTCCTGCTGTCCATGGACTCCTTCTATAAGGTGAGACCTTGCTCATCTACACGAGAGCATCTCCTCCCTGTTGCTTTGCCTCTACAAATGTAGGCCTGTGGTCAGCAGGCTTCATTATGCCCCTCCACCCCCAGGTTCTGACACAGCAGCAGCAGGAACAGGCTGCCTGCAACAATTTCAACTTTGACCACCCTGATGCCTTTGACTTCGATCTTATCATTTCCACTCTTAAGAAACTAAAGCAGGGCAGGAGCGTCCAAGTACCCATCTATGATTTCACCACCCATAGCCGGAAAAAGGACTGGGTAGGCTCATGGTGTTGGGGCCTACCTATGGAAGAGGTTGCAGGGGCCTAAGCTGGTCATTAAAACTCTCTGGGTTCCTTTTCAGAAAACACTGTATGGTGCAAATGTCATCATCTTTGAGGGTATCATGGCCTTTGCTGATAAGACACTGCTGGAGGTGAGTGCTTGCTAGAAGCATCCACTCCACAGGCATCCCCATAAACAGAATCCTTCTAGTAATACACTGCCCCATCCCCACAGCCTCCATGACTTGAGCAGATTTTTCCCTATTGGGCACTTTTGGATGAGCCCCTCCTGGTGTATCCTGGGCATTTACAGCTGTTCTTTACCATTAGCTAGCTGACTACTTCAGTGGGGTGTGGCTTCTGGGGACAGTGTTTTCCTCTCCTACCTGCTGAGAGTTGTACTTCGATCTCCCCTGCTCTTGATATTTTTCCTTGCTAAAGAACAAAGACTTAAAGCCAATGAGTTTAAGGGATCTTGCTGCAAGACCTCCAGGATATACCTGAATGTGACGTTGGTCCAGGCCAAGAGGACTCTTACCATTTCCATATGGCAGCTCCAGTCTCCAGATGGCTCCTCAGGAACCACCTATCCCATGCTGCCTGGAGGCGGCCATACCCAGAGCTCACAAAGCCTCACTCCCCCTGTGTTCATGGGAGGTATAATGAGTGAAGTCATATGTACATCACACTGCCAAGTACCATTCCTGCCTGACTTGTCAGTTGTCTCCATTCTGTGCCCCTGACTAGTAGCATCCCATACCTACACATGCATCGCAATGCACACTTCCTATGAATGCATCCTATATGCACTGACAATTAAGCCAATGGGTGTCCTGGGGGGGAGCTGGCCCCAGTGATCATGGCCCATAGACCATGAGCTGATTGAGCTGATTATGTTGCCACTCTGGCTATATATATCCTGGCTTCTGTTTGATAGTGCCACTGTTGCCTGCCTCAGCCCTGGGCACTAGCTTCTTGTCCCTCATCCAGCTCCTGGACATGAAGATCTTTGTGGACACAGACTCTGATATCCGACTGGTACGGCGGCTGCGCAGGGACATCAGCGAGCGAGGCCGGGACATTGAGGGTGTCATTAAGCAGTACAACAAGTTTGTCAAACCTGCTTTTGATCAGTATATCCAGCCTACCATGCGCCTGGCAGATATTGTGGTGCCCAGAGGTGAGCCTGCCAGTCTTTGTTTTCCTGCCAGTGAGGCAGAAGGGCCTCCAAGCTTCTGAGTTATCTTTTTCCCCCTCCAGGGAGTGGGAACACAGTAGCCATTGACCTGATTGTGCAGCATGTTCACAGCCAGCTGGAAGAGGTTAGTTAGCCAGGTAGCACTCAAAGTCCCTGTCTGCTGTCTCCTAACAGAAGCTTGTTTACCCTACCCCCCCGACACACACATACACACACACACACACGTTCTCTGTCCACTGCAGGTACTGGCACTCAAGTGTCCTGAGCCTGCTCCCTTAGCTTACTTTCTGGCCCAGCCCTCTGTTATAGGCAAGGGGACTTGGCCATGCTTGGAAGGCTACACTCCTGCCCCTCCCAACCCTGTGGTAGTAACAAGAGTGATGCACTATCCATTGGTCTAGGATTATGGATTTCAGCACTGAGTCCTGTGTCTTCTCTTTCTGAGTAGGCCACTGTACAGGGGATGTTTTCACACTATAGGTCCCACATTACATTGTTTATGGCTGAGTTCTGGGATCACTACTACTACAGGCCCAGACTCACAGGTCCCAGACCACCTGATCCATCTCCACATGGGGCTGAGAAGTATCCATCCCTGGGGGTGGGGTAGCCTGGCTGTTTGGCCTGGTCACTGATGCATCCCCCATTCCCTTATGTCTCCCTGTGTTGCTGCCACAGCGTGAACTCAGCGTCAGGTAAGACTCCACAACAGTCTGCACAGATGGAGGCATTTCCAACATCTACATAGAGCTCCGGGTCAGCTGTCACCTAGCCAAGCAGGCAGGCAGTTCTTACCAACACCAGGGGCAGAGTGGCACAGGCCTGCTGCTTCTCCCTTTGGTGGCAGATAAGAACTCTAAGGTACAAAGAAATTAAAAAATTTTCCCATGGTTAAGTATTACCTGTGCTGGCCAGATGTTCATGGAGGCTCCTTCTCCATTCAGCCTATCTTGGGCTCCAGCCTCAGAGAGCACAGCAGTACTCCTGGACCAGCACTGCCGTGCATGATCCTAGGCAGGGACTACATTGATATGTCCCTGCAATCATAAGGCCGGTGTCTGCATCTAGGCTGTTGTATCTTATAAGATGAACTAACCCATGGGTCATAGGCTCAGTTGACTCTCTCTGAGAGGTGGGGAGTGAGGGCTTGGCTCTGCCTTTCTCACCCTGCCTACACAGGCCCTGCCCTGTCCTAGCTTAGTCTTCAACCTGCAGCATACCTCAGGCAGAAGTAATGCTGGCAGTGTGACAGAAAGAAGAAGGAATAGACTGAGCTGCACCATTATCATCCTGCTGATCAAGGCCAAGGCAGGAACCATAGGCAGCACCGGGGACCTACCCTTCTCCCACGCTTTCCTCAGAGTTGGGAAGATCTATTTGAGCCACTGTGGAAGCCCTCATGATCCTACTGGATAACCCAGGAGTTCTGAGCCAGTGTTGAAAATGCCTCCAGGGCCATCTTCATAGCCCTGCTTCCTGTCCTTGCATGAGTCTCCACTTGGCCTCACCAAGATCAGGGTGCCACAGACTTATGCCAAGGATCTTTTAAAGCCTCAATTCTGAGAAAAGTTTCTAGTCATGGCCAGCTCCACTTTCCATTTTCTGGCCAGCCAAGGAAGTGGTGGCTAGTGGCCCCCCTCGGTCTCCTTCAACTCCAGGAAGCTACTGGTGAGCAGGAGGGAAAAGCAGCTGGGTGTGGGTGGTGCTCCACCCTCAGGCGCCAAGGCTGTCAGTGCCAAGACTGCTGCTAGCCTCCTGCCTCAAGTCTTTAGCCAGTTGGTAGCCACAGGGCACCTTCTGTAGGGACTTGGCTGCTCTCCCCACTAAGTGTTTTTCTCTCTGTTCTTTTCCACTTTTGTAAACCTGTTTCCTGCCTTGTTCCCTCCCTGAACACGCTCTTCACCTGGCGAGCAGAGGAAGCTGCGTTGGGATATGTGAGCAAAGCAAGCTCTGGTTGTGCTGCACTGTGTGCTGTCCTGCACCCTGCACTGCTCCTGCACCTGGTGCTTCCATGACCCCTCCCTTCCACGATCACTGTTCCTACCTTAACCCCCTAATCAGCCCTCCCTCCTCCTACCTTGCCCCTTCCCTCTCCTGGCTTAGGTCTTTGGTGGGGCAGCCTTTGGCACTGAGCCCTCCCTGCTTTGCCCTTCCTCCTGAGAGGGACTGCACACTAGCTGGGGGATAGACCTGAGTGGAGCTTGACCCTACAGCTTACTTGTTGCTCCCAGGGAGTTGGGGACAAGAGATCCATTTGGAGGTTGAAACCTGTCCCCACAGTAAGCTCTCTTCCCCATGTCTGACCTCTCTTTATCTAAGCCAAAGAAGAGACACCTCACACCTTACTCCCCACCTCCAACCTCTGTGTTCAATGTTGAGAATTGAACAATCTTACTTTTCAGTCACATTTCAGGTGCCAAGGCATCTTTCATGGGTCAGCCATAGCCAGCAGACAGCTCCCACCCTGCACATGTCCCAGCCCCCACAGTGATGTTCAGATGTTCTCTGGAGTATAAAGGGACTTTTGGGGTAAGATATGCCAATACATTTGTATCCCTAGGGCCGCGTTGGCCTCTGCTCACCAGTGCCATCCCCTTCCCCAGACACTGAGTGTCCTCAAGAGTACACCACAGGTACGAGGCATGCACACCATCATCAGGTAAGGGCCCACCTGTGGAGTGCTACTCCCAACCCTGTTCCACTCCATCCCCATCTATCCTTATTTAAGCCTGCTTGTTTTACCTCCAGGGACAAGGAGACTAGCCGAGATGAATTCATTTTCTACTCCAAAAGACTGATGCGCCTGCTTATTGAACATGCACTGTCCTTCCTACCCTTTCAGGTGTGGGTTTGTCAGGAAATGGGTAGAGGGTGTCCCACTCCTCCACGTGTGGGCTAATGATGAGGGAGTGGGGCTAGGTACTGGCTGTTCACAGATGCCCCAACTCACTATACAGGACTGTACTGTACAGACTCCACAGGGGCAGGACTACGTGGGAAAGTGCTACGCTGGAAAACAGGTACACATGGCTAGGGATGAGATAGCAGTAGCTGCTGGGGTAAGAGACTATGGGTTAGAGGCATCCAGCTTGCAGCTTACTCAGCCTCTCTTTCCCAATAGATCACTGGTGTATCGATTCTGCGTGCGGGAGAAACCATGGAGCCTGCATTGCGTGCCGTGTGCAAGGATGTGCGCATTGGCACTATCCTCATCCAGACCAACCAGCTCACAGGGGAGCCTGAGGTGTCTAGCCAGGGCGGGCTAGGGGTTCACAGTAATGACCAACACAGGGGGAGGGTGGGGAGACCAGAAAATTTATGTGGGAGCCCTACTCTGACCTTACTATCAACTATAGCTCCATTACCTGAGACTTCCCAAGGATATTAGTGATGACCATGTGATCCTGATGGACTGCACAGTATCCACAGGTGCTGCAGCCATGATGGCTGTACGTGTACTCCTGGTAAGTAGACCTGGATGGGCTGCAAGCAGATTCCCTTGGAGTTGGGACTTATCCTGTCCCCATATTGCACAGGACCATGATGTGCCTGAGGACAAGATCTTTTTGCTCTCCCTGCTCATGGCAGAGATGGGTGTGCATTCTGTGGCCTATGCATTCCCACGTGTGAGAATCATCACCACAGCTGTAGACAAGCGTGTCAATGACCTTTTCCGTATCATCCCAGGCATTGGTGAGTCTGTTGTAGCCCAGGGAGCATGGTTGATGATCCAGGGGCACCCAGGCACACAATGCAATTTCTTTTTGCAGGTAACTTTGGTGATCGCTACTTTGGGACAGATGCAGTCCCTGATGGCAGTGATGATGAGGAGGCAGCCTCGATGGGTTAGTTCCCTGTCCAAGCTACTCTTATTTCTACCCAGTCTTCTGTCTCCTGGTCTAGAATTGCAGAGACAACACATTAATTTATTTGGGTTTAAAAATGTTACCGATAATATTCAGTTTACACATTTTATAAAATAAAGCTTTAGAAAATGATGGTGTGGCAGAATGTACCCCGGGTAGACTCTGTTGAGGCAGGCTCCCCAAGGTATATGAGGATGAGGTCAAAGGTCCATCAGGACAAGGCATTCTCAGCCTTGCACTGTACTTTCCTTACAGTCAAAACTTATTCACTTATTGTCTGATAGAGATAAGGGAAGAAGTGGGACCTCCAGATGAAACACACAGCCGGAGAACCACAGCTCACCTGACAAGAACTACACAGCTCATCTGACCTAGACTCAGAGACAAGGATACTTAGGGTTCTTTGACCACTTCCTCCCAACCACATTTGTACTACCAAGAGACCCAGCAGAAGCTGGTGTGTGGGCAGTTATGGCAAGGATTGAGTTGTGGAAGAAGACTAGCTCCAAGATGGCCAGAGCCTCAGGTTTTTAGAACCAAAGTTTCATGTCCATCCCTGCCTTGCTGCTACTGAATTTTAGAGGTTAAGACAGGTTTCTCTGTGTCATGAGCACTTGCAGGCGGAGACAGAGTCTCGCCTGGGGAGCCAATTAGAATTACAGACAGAGGCGGTTGGTTGGATTTTGGAATGCTCTTATTAATCACACTATCAGAAGTTACAAAGCAAATACAGCACCACAGAAAGCAGGACAGTCCGAAGACTGCTGCCACTATGGTGAGTATCATAGGGTGAATTACAACAAGCACAGCATCACAATTAGTTGTAAGCATAACATAAATGAGTATAGCACTAAGGTATAAGCATAACATAAATGAATAAAGCACTAAGGTATACAACCTGGCGCGCACGGAGATGTCTCTCCTTGGTCCGGGCTCAGACGTGTCTCAGCTCCTCAGTCTGACTTCAGTTCTTCTGATGACAGCATGGAGTTTCAGGTCTGCTTTTCAGGTTCAGCAGGGCATCCGACATGGACTCAGCAGGGAGCCATTCTGAGTGCACCTTGCTACTCTTTGGCCTGGGTTTTTATACCCTTCTGGGCCTAGTTATCTGGGCCTTGGTCCCTCCAGACCAAGGTCTGGTTATCTAGTTCTTATGTCACTAGGGTCTCCATTCCCTCTTATCTCAGCTGTGGGGAGGCTCTAACTTTATCTAGCTACTGCAAACTTGCTTCACTCTTCAGAATGTCAGTTAATATTCACTCTTAAGTTTCTGTCTGGCTTTTAATCCTACATGTTCTTCAATTTGTCATTTAATATTCACTTTTAAGATTCTGCCTGGCTTTTTTGGCCTTACATGCTCTTCACAAGGACCTTCTCTATTACCTAGTAAGTGGACCCTCCCACATCTCCAGTCTCTACTCAGTGGCTCACTCATTCCTGCACTTTATGCTGGGAAACTGAAGAAAGAGATGAGGAATTTAGGAATACTATGAAAAGCTGGGTAGGAGCCAAATCCTTCCCAGGAAGGTCCCACCCAAGTCCAACCAGGATGATTGGTTCCTTGAGAACAAATCAAACCCATACACACATGTACATACCAACACTACCTACACATGTAGTACATACATCCACACAGCAGACAGTACATACCAGAGATATGCATATATTAAGTGTGGTGATAAAGCTCTAGGATGGAATGGGCCATATTGCTATACCACAATTGGTAACAGGCTCCTAGGGAAAGGTAGTTTCTTCTTTTCTTCTGCTTTTTGTTTTGTTTTGTTTTGTTTTGTTTTTCAAGACAGGGTTTCTCTGTGTAGCTCTGGCTGTCCTGGAACTCAGTCTATAGACCAGGCTGGCATCAAATTCAGAAATCTGCCTGCCTCTGCCTCCCAAGTGCTGGGATTAAAGGCATGCACCATCACTGCCTGTCTTCTTCTGTCTTCTTGAAGGTTAGTGGGGTCCAGAGAATAGCCTAGAGCAGGAAACCTAAATTTCAAGACCCTGACTAGATATCTTCACCTACATGAGATATGCTATTGGGAAATCTCAAACTTGGATTTCCATTTTTGGAGATAGACTGAGACCTGTTAAGACAAGGCTACAAGGCTACGCCACCACTGCCCGGTGGCTTATTTTCTAACTAGTCATATGGATATAAGAAGTGGGTACCTTTCTAAACAGCTAGGGGAAAAACGTCCCTAGACCACAGTACGCAAGCACTAAGTCCTCATGGGAACAAGTTCAGTACAACTGCATATACTTGGGGCTTCAGTCCTGAGCAAGGCAAGACCAAAGCTGAGCCTGGGTGAAAATGTCCAAAGAGTACACTCAGAGTTATGACTTGACGCTCACAGATAGAAAGCCTTTGTACCTTTAAAATGTCTAGATCCACCTTGGACCATTGCAGGCTAGGGTGATGTGTGCCATGGAGCCAGGTAAGTTATTAACAGTGAACACAGAGACAGGCAGATGGACTCAGAGCCTGGCTGGCAGTGGGTGTGGATGCTGCATATGGATCTGAAGTGCCCCCCTCACACTCACCCAGAAGTCACTGTGATACTCAGATGGGCTAAAATGGCCAGTATCCTTAAATGTTTCTAGGACTGTCCAATCAGAAAATAATGTCTACAAGGTCAGTCTCAGTGTTGTCAGCCTGTGAGGTGCCACCCTTTCCTGATCTTAGCAGTTTCAGGGTGACATGTCCTTGCCTAGAAAGACAGGAAGCCTAGAACTTAGAACAGTCCAGGTCTGCTGAGTTAGAAGAGGACCCTGATACAGGTGCAAAGTGTCTATGCTCTGTGACCTAGAATCAGGAAGCAGTAGACAAAGATGGCTGGGTCTGGGTCATGAGGTATGTCATATGTTGTGTGCTCCAGAAGTCCTGCAACAAGAACATTGCAGGTAGGACATCTGCAGAACAGCATAGTTTTGCACACCAGATGAGCAGAGGCAGTCAGAGATAATTCTGACACTGAGGGTTTGGTTTAGGTTTGTTTGTTTTGTTTTGTTTTTTGTTTTTGAGATAGCTGGGAGAGAAGATTCTCACTTTGTAGCATTGGAATGGCCTGGAACCCACTGTATAGACAAGGCTGCTTCAAACTTACAGAGATCTGATTTCTTCTGCCTCCCAAGTGCTAGGATTAGAAGTATGCACCATCATGCCCTGAAGCTGTGAAGTGTTGAGACTCTCCACAGTCAAGTTAGGGCTGGAGGTCAGGGTGTTGTTGTTTTGTTTTGTTGGTTTAGTGTTTTGAGACCAGGTTTCTCTGTGTAGCCCTGGCTGTCCTGGAATTGGCCCAGCTGGTGTTCAGGTTTAAGGGAGGAGGCCCTGGCTGATGGACAGTGAACTATGGTTTTTGATTTGAGTATGCTTTGATTCAGAAAGAAAGAGGCATCTAGAATATGGGGAATGATATTTTACTGGACCCAGGGAAACAGAGGGCTAGAAGCAATGGCTATTTTAGCAGTGAAATCTGGGGGCATTTGGGTGGAACAACCTTGTAGCTGGATTCTTTAAGTCCTCACACCAGCCAACTTCCAATTGAAGGCAAAGACCTGCCTAGAGTCTAGACCAGTTCTTACATAGAATTGCATGTTGTGGAGTTCAAATATGGTTACAGACAGAGAAATATTTGTTTCTCAACCTGTTGATCTGGGAAACTCCCAGAAAGCTTGGGACCTGGGATTTATGCTTACCAGTACAGGTCACTGCTATTAAGCTCTCAAGCTACCCAAGCTTGGGCCTACAGAGCCACAGCATGCATACAGATAGTAGAGGAAAAACTGTTGCCCACCTGGAGGCTGCATACATTCCGTGAGCCCAGCTGTCTACATCCTCCCAGGACTTGCAGTGACTCTTCTCTGCATTCATTTCTCTTGTGGATTCTCTGAAGGTGCTTGCTATGATGGTCGGCAGATCAAGTATAAGTAGCTAGGGGAATTGAGACCTGTAGGAATAATTCTGGAATTTTTGTCTTTTAAAAACAGAAATATAGCTGGGCGGTGGTGGCGCACGCCTTTAATCCCAGCACTTGGGAGGCAGAGGCAGGCGGATTTCTGAGTTCGAGGCCAGCCTGGACTACAGAGTGAGTTCCAGGACAGCCAAGGCTACACAGAGAAACTCTGTCTCAAAAAAAAAAAAAAACAAAACCAACAAACAAACAAACAAACAAACAAAAACCAGAAATATAACCGGGCAATGGTGGCCCATGCCTTTAATCCCAGCACTTGGGAGGCAGAGGCAGGTGGCTTTCTGAGTTGGAGGCCAGCCTGGTCTACAGAGTGAGTTCCAGGACAGCCACGGCTACACAGAGAAATCCTGTCTTGAAAAAACAAAAAAAGAAAAAGAAAAAAGAAAAAAAGAAAAAAACACAAAAATATGAGTATGTTTTTGTTTTAATCCAAGGTATGGGATATGGGGCTGCTTCAGATTGTCCACAGCAGCTGACTATGATTTGTCTTGTGCTCTAGCAGAACTGTGATTTTGCCAGCTGCAGATAGTTTCTGCAATTGTGTGACATTTGAAATTCTGGGGATTTTTTCTTTTTTGGGTGGGGGAGGGATTTTTTTTCAGAGGATATATAAATGCTAGGACTGGAGGGGTAGAAGGTTTTTGGTTGGTTGGTGTTGGTCACAGTTTGTTAAGTAGTTACGCATGAAGGAAGAGGAGAAGAAATATAGATATCCTGACCAAGAAGATCAAACTTGCCCAAGGAACTCTATGCCTCTGCCTCCCAAGTGCTGGGATTAAAAGCGTGTGCCACCACCGTCTAGCCAGTCAGTGCTCTCAACCACTGAGCCATCTCTCCAGCCCCAGGTTTTTGTTTTTTGTTTTTTGTTTTGGTTTTTTTGTTTGTTTGTTTTTCGAGACAAGGTTTCTCTGTATAGCCCTAGCTGTCCTGGAATTCACTCTATAGACCAGGCTGACCTTGAACTCAGAAACCCACCTGCCTCTGCCTCCCAAACGCTGGGATTAAAGGCGCGCGCCACAACTGCCTGGCAGGTTTTTTTTTTTTTTTTTTTAGACTCAAGCAAAAATTTTATTTTGGCTGTTACCACTCAGATATCTCCCAGAGGGAATTTTGTTTTTTTCTTTTTCTTATATTCTGCTTTAAAAGGGATGAAAGGCCAGGCAGTGGTGGTGCGTGCCTTTAATCCCAGCACTTGGGAGCCAGAGGAAGGTGGGTTTCTGAGTTCAAGGCCAGCCTGGTCTACAGAGTGAGTTCCAGGGCAGGACAGTCAGGGCTATACACAGAAACCCTGTCTTGAAAAACAACAACAACAACAACCAAAAAAAAAAAAAAAAAAAAAAAAAGAGGAAAAAAGAGGGTGTGGGGATGAAAGACTGGCTGAGCAATTGGGAAAATTGGAGGTGAAAATGGAGGGGCCTGAGAAACAAAACAAGGCTAAAATGGGAAAAGAAAGGGGTCACTCTGTTCTCTCATTTCTGAAAGGGTTGCAGAGTTGACTGTTCAACTGAAAACGTTGTAGGAGGTGGTGGAAGCTCTTAGGAAGCAAGGAGCACCAGAAAGAGAGACAAAAAGGCCCAGTCCTAGTGATGAAGCAAGAGAGTGGGAGTTCCCTGCGGGAGGAAAAGGGAGAAGAAACTGCACCAGCAGGCGACTGAGTCAGAGAAAAGCTGAAAAGCAGGGAGGACAATCTGATGAAACAGCCTGTTTTGAGAATCCAACCACATAACCAGAATGGGAGGTGACCTGGGATTATGAGATCACCACCATCAGCTTTCCCAGTAGTCATACAGCATATGCCTGCTAATGGTGTGGAACGGGGTTATGATGACAGTATATGGTGACCTATAGAAATGGTAAATGTAAGGCATTTTAAAGAGGTCATGATGTCATATGGAATGCACTCGCTTTATGTGAAACAAATTCTAAATAACTGGGCTACTAAAATAGAATTGTTCATCCAAACTGGAAGGGATTGGTGATACCTGTGCTAGAGGCTGGTCTGCCGTTGCAATGGTTAACATGGGAAAAAGCCATAAATATTGAACAGTAAAATAAAGTGAGGGGAAATAATATAGTAAGAAATCAATTGCTAGGTGAGGGTAGTACTCTGATATACAAGAACAGATTCAATTAGATGATACTACTATAGAACAATGTCATTTAATAATGGCTTTAAGGACTTAGGACAAAGTTGGAGTCCAGGAAAAAGTCCACCTCATTTAAAAGATTATACAAGGCTCTGGAGAAGCCTTCATTGATTTTTTTTACAAAAATTAGTTTCAACAGTGAACAAAGCTGTGTTAAACTCTGATACAAGACAGGTGTTGATAGAGAGATCTTTGTGTATAAAAATGCAAATATCAAATGTAAACAAGTTATTAGACCATTAAAGGTGTGGGCAATGTCTATGGATGACCAATATGGGTTCTAACATGTACCCTGCTAACGTGATAAGTCAGGCTATAGTTAGAGTTCTCTGATATCAAAATTCCTGGTGCTTCAATTATGGGAAAAATTATGGGCCATTTGCATGGACTGGGACCAAGCCACTAAAGGTCTCCAGTGTCTGGTGCTTTAATTGTGGGAAATGTTTCCAAAAAATGGCAACAAAATTGTGAACAAGGCATCTCTAAGGCCAATGGTTTTTCTAAATATAAACCAGAAAGAAGACCTAGGTTTCCAGGGTTGTGCAGGTGATGTGGCAAAGACTGCCATTGAACCAATGAATGTAGGTCCAAGAAAGATAATCAAGGTAATTTCTTACCATCGGAAATGGACTTTGGGGGCCTGGTTCAAGGCACTGCAGTAAAAAGTATAAGCTGTTCATCTCTTGTCAGCCAGGAAATAACATTCAGACCAAAAAAAA
>JADRCC010362578.1:2483-15443 GCA_019843855.1 Hylomyscus alleni
ATACATTCATCCATATACAAATATACACATACATACACCTATATACATACATGCATAAGTGCATACATTCATACATAAAAAGTCATACACAAGAAACACATACATATATACATAATATACATATACAACATACATACATGCATGCATTCATACATACACGCATACATACATATATAAGAAAGTTAGGCACAATGGTGCTTGTATGGCACCTTTGGGTTGAGAGTGAAAACAAAGTCTTTCTCCCTTGATTTTCTTTTCTCAGAGTGTTTTATCACGGCAATAACATAGTTGCTGAGACACATATGACTGATTCTTTTGTCAAGTCAAAGCTGACCCCAAAGAGGCAGTGCTGACATTCTGCACAGAAACCTAAGAGCCAGGGCTGGAATACTTTGTTCAGAATTTGAGGGAGAAAAAATGACAGAGAGCCTTACTTCCTTCATACATAAAATGGAATAATGCATGGGGGGGTGGGCAGAGGGCATTTTAGCGTGTTAATTTTCTTGCTAACCTACCTACAACATTGGTGGCTGAGTTTCTCTTCATCAAAATGCTACATAATTGTGGAATTCTTTCATGGAACTCTCAGAGATGAACTTCATCAAAATCTGGTCTTCATTCCCTACAGATTCAGACCCTAACTAAGGCTCAACACACTTTCATATTTTACCAAATTAAGCAAACAATAAAGGGTGCAGCCTAATCTGACCTTTCTGTAATTTGCCTGATATCCACAGCCTGAAAATCATCTCGATAGCCTCTTGATTTTATAATTATAAGTGTAACTTAGTTCTTTCGGGCATGAAAGTTGTGTGTGTGTGTGTGTGTGTGTGTGTGTGTGTGTGTCACTTAGAATTATAGGCATTTTAATAATTTAACCTTTACAGTGTTTCAATTTCCAGCATATTACTGTGGAGATGAAATCAATGTAAAGTACCTGATCTAGTCCACAGCTCATAAATACTCAGTAAACAGTTGATGATGATGATGATGATGATGATGATGATGATGACGATGACGACTCAATCAAACCTCATCACAATTCAGTGATTCAAACAAGAAACTACCTCAAAATGAGAAAACAACAAAGAAAAGCAGGGAAGCAGGGCCTGCTTCTCACGCCCTATGATGCAAACCTTCTTAGAGATTGCTAAAAAAGGACTTTTCTATTACCACAATAACCCTGGTATTTGTGTTAAAAAAAAAAAAGTAGGGGCAACCAAGGTGTTTTTCTCTTGGTTCAGGCTGATACAGTGTCTTGCTCCATAAAACAGCAGCAGCCACACTAGGATCTCATCAGGATGGAGACTTTTGGGTAGCTGCCAGGTCGGGATGGATTGCAATCTGAGTTTGACAGTGTGTCAAATGGCTCCTAATTTTATCAAAGGTGGAGTGAGGATGTTACACCCTATGGAGAAGTAAACTGAAGATCAGGGAGCTGGGATGTGCTGAGTAGCCAACCTTCCACCATTCTTCTCTTGTTCATTAGACGTGAGACGCTGGACAGATTCTGGAATGCAGTGGAGCACTTTAAATACCACTTCAGTTTGGTTTGCCTATCAATCAAAATGCTGGAAACAGGACAAGAGACAGAGCCACATTAGGAAGCATGTTTTAAAGGACAGGTGCGAGTGCACGGAGGCACCTATTTAAAACCTGCTTCTGTCAAACAAAATGGGGATAAAAGAAGAGATGCTTTCAACGGCAACTGTGAAACAGTTAAGTCTCTCTTTTCATAACTACCTGTATTAAATATGTAATTATGAATATAGCTGTATGGTCTCTTTGTTATTTATAGTATTACCATTTTGGCAGTCATTCATACTCAGATAGAGATCATATTTATACAAGGAGAAGAAACCTGACAGAAGAGAATATTTTGGACTGTGTCTACTTCACATGACTAAGTCTTTAGCTGTCTTTGCTCACCATTGAAGACCAGTTCAGTTTATCAAAACTCAGATTGTGTGAAAGGGACAGCTCATTTTGTTAACCCTCAGTATGCTGTAGCACTGACATCTTGATGAGATGACTCCTTTCCTGGAGTAGTATTAAAACCAACCTGGCCAAATACAAATTAAATCCAAACTTTTATTTTTTGTATTTTTTTTTTCATTTTTTAATTGGTTATTTTGTTTATTTACATTTCAAATGTTATCCCCCTTCCCAGTTTCCCCTCCACAAGTTCCCATTCGCTCCCCCTACCTCTATGAGAGTGCTCCTCTACCTGCCTACCCACTCCTGTCTTAGAGCCCTAGCCTTCCTCTATGCTGGGTCATTGAGCCACCACAGGACCAAGGGGTACTTCTCCCATTGATGACGACAAGGCCATTCTCTTCTTCATATGTAGCTAGAGCCATGGGTCCCTCCATGTGTACACTTTGGTTGGTGGTTTAGTCCCTGCGAGCTCTGGGGGGGGGGGGGACTTGTTGGTCAATATTATTGTTCATCCTATGGTGTTTCAAACCCCTTCAGCTCCTACAATCTTTGCCCTAACTTCTCCATGGGGGTTCATGTGTTCCAAACATCGGACCAAACTGTTTTATATGGCCTTTGTATCACTGAGCATCACAGTCTCACTTTGGATTTTAAAATATGATTGACTAAAATGGCTTCTCAAGAAAAAAAAAGCTAGATAATGTTAAGCAGAAAAAAAAATTAACTTCTCTCAAACACCATGGACTTAGTTTTACCAGCTGCACTTTGGAATTGGAAATATATATTAAAGAGGGACAGTGTGTTCTAGATTCTGAATTATGACTGACAGTGATGACATGAATTCAGAAGAAGTATTTTTGGGTGCATCCCATAGCACTCTCAATGTCACACAATTAAGACTGACACAAACTCCAGCCAGAAAACTAGGAAGTGGACATTTTATAAGTGAAAATAGAGTTCCTCTCCATGACTGGCAGCGTCAATAAAGCCACTCTCAGTGCACAGCTAACCTGTGCTCTCCATCTAATTTCTTTCATGTAAACCATAAACAAGTTATAATTTAGTCACTTTCCCTGTTGGATTCAAGTCTGCATTTTCATTACCTAATGTTCTTTTTAAAACATTCTACCTGTAGTTTCGGCAATGAGATTAATGCCCGACTTAGGATGACTAATTCTAGATTATTCGGTGGGAAAATGCAAAGCCATATAGACAGACTGACTTCAGTTATTTTAAATGAATTCATCCCCTCAAGTTGCTAAAAAGCCTCGATTGTGACAAAGGTCTTCTGACCTATTTCTCAACCAATTATTCATCAACAAATTGTAGGGCTTAATTCGTGGTTATCATATTCACCTCTGCTATCTTAACCATCACTGCTCAGCATGGATCCCAGGGGATGACTTGTCACTACTGATTTTCTACTGCTCCAGAGACCCTTGAAATATTATATTTGATAACCATCACAGGCCTGATTAAATCGCTGAGATAAGGGTCTTTCATTGTAGCATCTCAGCCAAGTAGACAAGCCCTCTGGAGAAGGTAAAAGCATGTCAGAGAGGCATCCATCATTCTTTCATAATCAAGGGCTTGGAGAGAAAAATCTCCATGTGTTTTCTGAATGTTGTAGTTAATATGCATCCAATTTCTTCCTCTCTCAACAAGGATGCCTCATGAGTATCTAGGAAGACGTGCTGTCTCTTTTCAAATTTCATCCCCTCTCTAAAGGCTGTTTAAATGAAGATCTTTTTTTTACAAAATACCTGAAAGGGTCACTGATTTTAAAATGCCCATTAATTACGTGCACTCATGGGTTATCACTAATAGCCACAGCTTTGTAAATTTTAATATATAGATTTGCAGTGCTTTGTTTGCCAAATCAACATATCAAGTTATAAAAAAGTACTATAAAATGCTCAAATATTTCTGACCCTCAAATGTATACATGGCACATGTGTGCATACACCATGTACACATGTAAGGGTCACACACACACACATGCACACACGCACACAAGTGTAATTAGAAGCTAACAATTTCTTTTCCTGAAATTTTTCCTATTCCCAGATAATAGTATGATACATACACAGGGCTAATGTCACATTCTCAATTCTTTACCTAGCAGCAGCTTCAGAATCATCTATATCTGCACAGGGCACTCTGAAGAGAGGCTAGAGAAATAACCCAATGATTAATTGCATGCACTAGAGAATCTGGGGTCAGTTCCTATGTGGGTACTTCACAACCTAAATTTTTATACAATATAATCTGATTGTGGTGTCCCCTCTCTTTGCTCCTCCTGTGTCCTCCCAATTTTTCACCCAACCTACTCTATACCTTTGTTCTCTTTAGAAAACAAACAAGCAAATAAAAATATAATCAAAAAACAGAATAAAAGAAAAGAAAACAAAGAAAAATACAAGAAACACATACACATGCATGCACATACAAGCACGCACACACACATGCATACATAAAACCCACCAAAATACAAAATCAGAAACCAAATACACAAACAAAATAATATATATATTTTTAAATTTCCAAAGAAGGCAAATAGAGACAAATAATCCTCAAAGAAGTCATTGATTTTTTTGTGTTGGCCATTTACTGCTGGCATGGGACCTCACCTTATCTATGGGTTGTATGCACAATGAAGATCCATTGGAGAAAGCTAATTTTTCTTGTGCAAGTGTTTGTCAGTTGGAGACATCTCAGTTAGGGATGGGAGCTTGTGTTCACTTCATCCTCAGCATTGAGACTCCATCTAACCTGGAACTGTGAAAGTCTTATGCATGCTCCTACAGTCTCTGGGTGTGTCATATACTACTTTTTCTGTTGGGTCCAGAAGGCACTGTTTTCATACTGTCATCTGTCCCATGTGGCTCTTACAAGCTCTCTGCCTTCTCTTCCCCAAAGTTTCCTAAACCCTGAGATGAGGGACTAGAGGAAGACATCCCATTTATGACAAAGTGTTCCAAGATTTCTGACTCTCTCAACGTTGGAAAAGATTTTTAATGTTCTCATTATAGGGAAATGATAAATGTTTAAGGGGATATGGTTGTGCTAGGTTAGCATAATATATTATGCAAACAATTCTCATAGCTCTATGTTGCTATCAAGGAGTATAATTAAAGAGTGTAATTATGTCAAATAAAACTTAAATTTAAAAAATAGTAAGAGCATTCATTGTCTGTGTAGACACTGACTTTAGTTAAAAATTATTTAAATACCAGGAAATTGAGTGAAAAATTGACACCCAAGTAATGTGTCATTCAGACAATGGTGTTTCCCTCTGATCTGTTCTGGCCTAGAGGAGAAAAGTGTCACTACACCTGCATACACCAATGATTCACCATTCCTTCTCTTCAGAGCTAACAAAGACTCATGAAATTGTAAAGAGCTGGTTCTTTTCGTGAGCCTTGATGCTGAACTCTTGTCCTAGTTTGTGCTTATACTGACCATTGCCACTAATGTCACCATGCTTCATTAAAAATCATGACCAGAAATGAAATGGGAAAGAGGTAGCAGTGCATATAAGGTATCCGCCTCACCTGACAGAAGAAAAGGCTATGGCTGCTAATTTTATCCTCAGTACAAAAACACCAGACAAAAGCAACTGAGGGAAGGAATGGGTTATTTTGAACCATTGTTGGCTCTATGCAGAAACAGAATTCATAAAGATGAGATAGATGGCGGGTCCCATTGTAACCATAATGAGGAAACAGAAAGAGATAGACGTGAGTGCTCAGTCCAAATCCTCCACTGCAGACAACAGGATGGCACTGTCCTCACGAAAGGTAGTTGTTCCACGTCAGTGAATCTGATCTGGATTATCCTTCAGATGCTTGTCTCCAAGGAGACTGCAGCTCCTGTCCAGTTGACAATCAATAGTAACTCCCAAAACCACATCGACTGAGAGGACCTCTTGCCAAACATCCCCATCCACCCAACTCCGCTCTGTTTCCCATATTCTCCTTCCCAGGTGCCCTGTCTGCCAGTTTACCAGCCTAATATATCTTGTATCCATCCTTCTTCCTTAAGAGGGTTGACCTGTTACTAGCTTGGGTCCCTCTGCTTTATTCCTTTTCCTGTGTACATTTTAACTATTCATCTTTTTGTGAGACTATACCATATTTTGTTTTGACAGTTTTCATTGTTTTAATATTTATCTGATATGTTTATAAAATATTTTATTAAATCTTTGAGAAATTCATCCCTGTTCTTCCTTCTATCACCTCCCAAATCTACCCTTTCCTCTTCACTCTGAACTTCTTGTTTCTTTGATTTTTTTTTAAACATTCCATCCAGTCCAATTTGTGTTGATCATGTACCCCTGTTTACTCCTGAGTCATGGGCCTTCCAGTAGACAGTGGTCAAACTAAAGGGGGCTATGTCTTTAAAGAAAAAACTATCTCCCACAAAAGTCTTCAACTGTAAATAGCTCCTCAGTTAGAGGTGGGGCTCATGAATCCCTTTCTCTACCATTACTAGGCAAAAATACTCATGAGCCCTTTGCCCTACATTTCCCCACTAATTTTGAAAGAAAATTTCTCCTTTCTTAAATTACAGTACGCCCTTTGGAGAGTAAAGCTGGGCATATGGCAATTAACTAATTAATTATTATACATATAATTGTAAGCAAGTATTTTCTGCTTGTGTGATTATTGAGCTTCTCTTCTTTGATGTAGAAATGCATCTATCAATGTAGAAACAAGACTAAGTCTTTTGCTATATTAACCTTATTTTACTTTTAGGACAAGTTGAGTTTGTATTATTCTAATTTTGGTTTAATTTGTTGTACTTTTTCCATTTCTTTGTGCACCTGTCTGCAATGGTGGCCATTTGTTTGTCATGCATTTAGTGTATTTTACACACATTTTAATTCCATCCTCTTATTATTATATCCATCTAGTGTTATTTTTGCCATATACTTGTTTTGCATAGTGATCTAGTCTGTTACTTCTGATTTAGTATTCATTTTCTATGGCTAGTGTAACAAGCTACAAAAGACACAGTAGTTCAAGACAACAGAAATTTATAATTTCATAGTGTTGTAGTCAGAATTACAAAATGACTCCATAAAATTGCCTAAAATAAAGATCAAGATTTTGCTACCAGTATATTTTTGAATGTGTTTGTTGGGGAGATTGTGCATGCATGTGTGCATGTAGGTATGCATGCATGGGAGCACTTATGAGTTCAAGTGCACACACAAGTTATTGTGCTTGATCATGATGCTAAGTATAGATTATAACTAGTAAATCAGGCCTCAAGACAATCAGAAATTGATTGACATTCATGCCATGATTGTTCCAGTGGGCCTAGCTCATTAGGACAGACGTTAATGGAGTTTGCAGGATCCACAGCTGGGTAAGATTGTTGATAGCTTGCTTCTTCAGTTGTGTACATAGCACCTTTGAGCACTACAAAAATTATCCAGAAGGCATGAAGCTTCCAGATCAGTCTCAGCATGATTTTTCAATGTATTATAACTCAAGTGTTCTGTAATCTCCTTTGACCTTGACTTTTCATATTCCCATCTTACCTTAGCCCTCCCTGTTCTACTGGGGAAATGAACATAGTGTTTTCATAGGTCTATTTTCTTATTTATCAGATAATATCACAATCACCAGTATTTCTCATCCCTACCAAATTTGACATTATGGCTTCTCAGCGAGTTCCCTTGACTCCCTCTTCCCTTTCCAATACAGCCTACATGACATAGTTTTAATCTTTTATTAAGGTGAGCTAGTATCCTTTGTGCTTACCCTAATGAGGTTAAAAATGCTTTGGCAAGCAAAGTCCTCATGGTCTGAGAAGTCACAACCCCGTGGATACAGGTTGCTCTGCAAACCCTCCCACAATGAGGCCATTGTCCAAATGATTCTACCCATTACTTCCTTTTTCTCATAAGAAACATGTTTCTCCTTTCATGGCACCTGCTATATTCAAGCTTCAGTGTGCACACATTCTTCCACCATAACTCCTGCTCTTAGGTCCTTAGCCACAAAGCATGACAAATGCAAAAACCAAGCAGAAGACTTCCTCTTGAGCATAACCAGGGTCTTTTGTGATTTATACCCCACCCCTCCTCCATGGTAGTCTTTTCATTATCTTCTCTTTGTGTTATTCCATTATCCATTATCCATTATCCATTATTCCATTATCTGAGCAAGACATGGTTTTCTATTGCTCAGAGTGGGTTATAAGATAACCCACTAAGGTCAACTAACCTGGGACTATCAAGTCTCATAGAGCCTGGACCACCAACCAGAGAGCATGAAGGAGATGGTACTAGACAACATATACACTTGTAGCAAATATGCATCGTAGTCTTCATATGAGTCCCCTTACAAGTGGAGTGGGAGCTGTCTTGGTGTCTGTTCCCCTCAATTCCCCTACCCCTACAAGGTTTGCCTGGTTGGGCTTCAGTGGAAAAGGATATGTCTAGTTGTGCAAGGAACTACATGTCTCAGGGTGTGGTGTAATCAATGGGGGCTTCCTTTCCCTGAGAAGGGATGGGATGATGGTAGAAGGGATTTGTAAGGATGAAATTAAGAAGACAGGAGGGAAGGAGATGTAAAGTGAATAAAAAATAAATTTTTAATAAAAATAGAAACAAAAAGAATTTTCTTCTAGTTTAGAATAGACAGGGATGAGAAACAAATAGATTTTGAAAGTATCTTAGATTGGTAAAATGTTAGACAATTTCCTGGGTCCTAAATGCTTTCTTAAACCTTTGAATGTAGAATTATTCATTGAATAACATGTTTGATATTAACAAAAGTGTGAAAAATAATGCTTTAATTCACTGCCCTTGTGTTTTAACCCTTTTTATGACTTAAAGATAAATGTATGTGTCCACCTTAATTATATGAACTTAAATAAAGCACTAGAGTTGTGGATGGATCATGCACAAGTAAGCAAGGGAAGACAATTGACTTTTTGATGTAAGATATAATTCTCCCTTTAATAGCAAGTCAAAACATTGTATCCAGATTTCTCTATTTACAAGAGAAAGCCAGAAGAGGTCACAGCTCTTTCTTCTACTGTTCTCTCACTCTCAGATACTGTAGCACACTGGCTCACACATGATGACATTTTACTCTTCCCAGGAAGGCAATACATCAGCCTGGAAGATCATGGAAGGCAGGAGGTACTGCTGTGAGTGACGCAGAGACCAGATGGGGAAAAGGAAACAGTCAGCAGTCCGTGACACTCTTCTAGAAAACACCAAGATAATGTAGTCAAAGGCTGCACACACTATGATCTGTCCCACGGGAGTATCTCCTGGATAATGTAAACTTTCTCTGTGGAAAATATAGGAGAAGAGGGTAGTTTAACATAATGCCGTTGTTGAAATAAAAGAAATTCAATAAAAATAAAATTAAAGGGAGTTTCCTGTTTTTCTTGAGGTAGTGATTATAAAAGTTGAGCCTTCTCTTTTATCTTATTGACGATTGGTGCAATAAAAAAAATTAGACATGACTAGCCACTAAATATATTTGTCACAGTGGCTCACATAGAAAAGTTTATTTCAACCCATCCTCACCCCCAGCATGGAGGGAGATATATCAATATGAACTCAATTTTTAACTCTTCTACAAGGATAGATCTATTAGCATTTCATACAATTTTCCCCACGTGTTAGAAGCTCAGTGTTTATCTTCCTTTGTATCAGGTAGGCTCTCAGGAGAAATTGCATCTTAATAGTCATTATAAACACATTATTTATACTTCTTGGTCTTGAGGTTTGTGGTTTCTGTTTTGTCACAATTACTAAAACATTGGATTTGATTGCAGTGAATTACCGTTTGGTTTTGTCGTGTATTTTTGCCATTTAGAAAGCCTAATTAATGTCACCAAATTCTATCTAAGAAGCCCTGTTGATCGGAATGTTTTCATTTCTTTCCTTCCCTGGAGGAAGCTTCGGGGGTAAGGCTTTTCTCTGCAAGCCTGGAGTTCTGTGAACCATCCCAAGTTGCAAGGATTGCTAAGGTGCACGGTGCAGTATTAAAGGCATACTCATTTCTTTTGTAAGGTGAATGCAATTCTGTACGGTACTCTGACTTGTGCATACTTTACATTTTATTTGTTTTCTAGAAGCCTAATACATACAAATATGTTTATGATTCATTAAAACAGCCAGCACTCAGCATTCAAATTAGAGGGTTGCTTGAAGCCCTATAATCCTTGGTCTTTTAAAGGCAAGTAAGTCTCCTGTACTGGTAACTGGGCCAATGAATTTCAATGCTTTCTCCCACATTCACAGAAGCTTGTCTCTTGCTCATCTCCTGACCAGGGTGCCACTCCCCATTCATGAAGATTATGAATCCCAAGAGGTCGAATCTGTTGGCAACCTGTGGAGGACCCAACTTGCCGGCCAAGTAACCAGCCAAGCATGTGACGTCATTAAAAATGCAAAGGTTAATTTCATTTTATGACAGTAGAGTGTGCACAAACTAAAGACAAATCCAGCGGTTTCCTGACACTAGATTGAGGGAAGATTTCAATTCCACTCTGAGGTCATTAGTCATTCTTTTTGTAGCATATTTAGAACACTTTATAGAAGCGGAAAGTTTTCTAGAAATGAGTGTGGGAGAAAAGTAGGTCGTGATGACAAAATAAGATGATGCATAATAGCAGGGCTCATGATGGCACTGTGGGTGTGGAGAAGAACTGGAATTGAGTAATGGTGAAAACAAGCATAAAGCAGATGTTAGCTGAGCACTACTGTCTATGTGTGACAGGAGATTATCCTAAAATTAATGCCCAGGCTTCAAGCCTTTGTAACTAAGATTTCATTCTTACAAAATGATAATATGCTAATATAAAGACAAGAATAGGCTGAAGACTAATTTTTTTAATTGTAATTATTTCCTGCTTTTTCACCTCAATGAGAAACACTTGTTAAGGTATGTTTTGTTTTCTTTTCTTTTGTTTTGTTTTATCTCTACGAAAAGTTAGATTTCAAAAATACATGTTCTCAATTCAAGCCTCCTTTGACAAAAATAGAATGGAAAACAATTACACACACTAATGTTCAAATTTCCTGGCTATAAAATAACTGAAATGGAAATTTTGGCCAGCAAGCACATTTTCAGGAATAAATAAGTGTGCCGTTCTTCCTAGTGATGGCTGACACTCTGCTGAGCCGCAGTCACAAGCCAGGGGAGGTGTAGCTCTGACAATCTGCTCATTTTGGTACTCTCCAGAATCAATGGGGTGAAGTCATGCATATGGCCCTTGTCACTGAACATGAAAATGACAGAAGTCAGCACACTGGCAAAGTTACCAGCCATTCATTTTCCCTCTAGAAGCGTATTGTATTAGGCTTTTGTGCCCAGATTTGTCTCTCAGATGATTTTGTTTTTCTAGTCTATTTTTTAAATAAGAGAAGCAGCTCAGATTTCTCTAAAATAAGCAGATAAATTTACCCAATCAATATGTGGTTTGATTTTGATAGATTAAGCAGCATAGTCCAAGATTTCTTAAGAATCAGTAGGTTTGCTGGTTAGGATAAGAATGTAGAATTTGTGTCTTCTATGACTATAATGCTAGAAAACATAGCCCTGAATTCTCAAAGGAAATTGAGACTCTCAAACATATTGAAAATAAACAATGGAATTAAAAATAGATGCATAATAAACTTTTTGGGCCACACACAAATGTCAAAGTAAGGGAGGATCTGAAGAGAATGGGAGTTCTATCCATGGAGGGAGGGAGGGAGCTGGGAGATAAGAATCAGAAGTTAAAATAACTGTATAAACATAGAAAATTATTAAACAAAATTAATTTTTAAAAATGTGTTTGTTGGACATGGTGGATTTTACCTTTAACTCCAGGACTTGGAAGGTAGAGGGACACAGATCTCTATAAGTTAAAAACTACCTTGATCTGTATAGTGAGCTCAAGGCTAGCTAGGGCTACATGGTGATACCCTGTCTTTAATATATATATATATATATATATATATATATATATATATATATATATATGGTACCTAGCAGTATTCTCTCTCAGTTCCTACAAGGTAGCATTATATCACCTATATTTTACGGTTGGATAAACAGGAACTCAGTCAAATCTAAAAATCACATGTTGTTAGAACTGGGAGAATAGCCCAGAAGATCAGCTTCCCAGTTAGTGGCCCACATCATTAATGCTGCTCTAAATACATTGCTCTACTTGTCTTCACTGAACTATGACCCTAGATAGTGGGAGGAAAGAAGAGGGAGGGAGACTTGAAGGAAAAGGAATGGAAAAGAAGACAGATGGAGGTTGGTTGTACACTTCAATTTTATAGGTATGTTCAGTGTGGAACAGACAGCCCTAAATCAACCTGGCATTACTTATAGAACATGAATTGCAAGCATCACAAACAACATACTTAAATACTTCTAACCCTTACACTCTCCTCTCCGCACTCCCCCAAAAGGGGAAAAACAGCATTAGTTTTATCATCTTAAAACTTGAACAAGTTATTTAAGTTATTCAGACTCAATTTACATATATATGATAATAAGAAAATTTATAACTCCTACCACATAGAACTGTTAAAGCAGTTTAAAGAAAAGTCCCATGCCAAGGATGTCATCTTTGGCACTGTATAGTCCTGTTCAACTATATATACTAAAGACTTTCTTAACCTTGTTGTCATTTGTCCTGGACTTGGGAGACTTCTCTGTCGGTTCTGAGCTCACAACAAAAGCTTTCAAAGTGTGCACTACTTAATCAAAATTAACACTAAAAAGACATGAAATTCCAAATCAAAGTTGAGAAACATTTCTTGGGAAAGCCTATAGGTGTCTACAAATCTTCATCAGATCCCAGGTAGGATGGTAAACAGTAGCATCCACACGGTACAGAGCTCTCCCTTCCAGAGCAGAGGAGCTCAGCAGCATGCTAACACCAACCTAGCAGCTCTCCTCTGCGAGATTATTGGGGCTCTGGCTTGTAGACTCTGTGCAACGTTCTTCCACCTTCTTCGGCTCCACTCTCTACTGCTCTAGCCCAGGT
>JADRCC010362578.1:16226-28206 GCA_019843855.1 Hylomyscus alleni
GAGGTCAGATGGAGTGGTGGTGGGGGCATCCACATGGAGATGGGGGTGGGGTGGGGAGGAAGTGTGGGATATGGAGCGGTCAGAGGATGGATAGAGCAGGCAGGGAATGGAATATGGAGTGTAAAAAGTAAATTTAAAAAACTGCAAAGAAATTATCTCATCTGATTAGAAACAGAAGCAGAGGCAAGGAATAGAGAGAGCCAAGAGGTTGGGTCCTGCCATGTTCTCCTCTATGCTACTCAACCCTGAGAGGAGGAGAAGCCAATACAAATGATGCATTCGGGTGTGTTTGCAATCCCCCTGTAGCATTCCTTTTTCCCTGACAAATGTTGCAATTAGAGGTATCAATCAGATACTAATGACTCTTCCAATATTCTGAGAATGTGTTTAACACAGATTACAAAAGTAATGTACTACACATACTCTTGTATCACAAGGTAAATTATTTGGTTAGATGAAAATTATACTTATATATTATCCTTAAAAGTTAAACTAGATTGTGTAATTGCTACCTTAATTTAAACGTTATATTAACAAGGGTAAGTTACTTATAAGTACAAAAAAAAATTGAGTGGTGGTTTTTCCCAATGAGAATTCATAGCACCAAGGCAAACTCTATGATACTCAAATCCAGAGAGACAAAAGAGTTTATACACAACATTTAGGAAATATCCAGAGCAAATGTAGCTCCTTTATTTTCATGGCTTTGTAAATCTGGTTTAGAAGATGTGTTCCAGTTGTCACCATAATTAGTCAATGATCCATGATTAATCATGAGATTGATTTTGTTGATTTTGTGATACTCCTGCTTACTTCCAAAACCCAGTGAAAAATAGGGTTCTTGGACTCTAACACATAGAAAAACAGAAGGAAGTAGTAGATATGGGTAGGATGAAGTCAGCCATGGGCTGCTGAGGGATGATGTGCATCTGAACACATTCATCCCTATGAGTTGGCTAAATTGTACTTGGATAACCCATTGGAATAATGAACATGCTTCATTTCCTGTTGCAGGTGTGCAAATCTATGAGAATTTCATCCTAGCTCTTACCAAGTATATGCTGATTATTATTTATTTTGGTTTTTTATGTTGCCTTTGGGCATTTATGAGAATTATATTTATTGGTATAATGTTTAATCAGTTGGATAAAACAAAGGAATGGGTTAGATAGATAAGGACAGCTTTCTCTTACCAGATTGCTAAGCATGGCCTTTGGGGTAATGACAGCTCATCACTCATTCATAACTTCAGATATTCATATGTTCTTGCAAGAAAACTCTTACTTGCATTCATTGTGGACTTTGAATGTGAGTGGATTCTTTTTCTAACAAAAGGAGCATATTGGCTGGTCTATAAGTCAATGCAACAGTAACACAGAAATAATGCACCTAAAAGCAAATTTAACCAATGCCAAAGAACTGGTATAGAAAAAGCTGAATCCCTGTGAGCTTTGCTTAAGGTGACTCTTTAGTGTTGTTTGCAGTGCTTCCCTGAGTCCATTCAAAGCTTATGCTCCAATTACCCCTATAGAAGCTGATTTAAGAACACGCATTGGTTTTCTTCACTTGTTTTCTCTCAATTCAACCCAACCCTTACTGATCTTTCTCAATGCCCTACTATCCCTGCCAGATGATCTGTACTCAAATAATTAGTCTTAAGGTTTGCTTCTGGAACAATCTAGAACAAGTCTGTCTAAGAAACTCCTTTATTGAGAGCTTTCAGGGTTCAGCAATTCACGAGCATTCGATTTATACACCTTAGTTCATGTACATATGGTACTTTAGGCAGACATTGTTCTCAGCCCACCTAGACAGGTGGCTGAGTTTTTGCTATCAAGCCATTGGGCAATCAACACATAACTCTGGAAAGAAATTGTTAGTGGCAGTTACTATTCTGCATTATAAAATATCTAATTAATAATGACTATGATATCTCTGTGTAATTTTTGCTTTATATTACATTTATAATGTGAATCTACATGACCACATTAGTTGAATGGAGAAGGGGAATGTGTGTTTTGGCTCACAGTTATAATGCATAGTACATCAACAAAGCCGGAGAGGGTAGGGCAGTACAAATAACACAGATCTGGGATTTATCATGTCTGGGAAGACTGGGAAACAAGTAACAAGTATTCTAGTGCTCATCATGCCTTCCATATTAAGTTCTATTCAGTTCTAGACCTCAGACCCTGTGATTACCTCCTCCCCACACACATGTATTCTGGATGAGTCTTTCCTCCACATCTTATCCTTTAAGAAAGGAAGCATTCTGGCAGACATGAAGAGAGTCTCAACTCCTTAGGTTATTTTAAATCAAGTCTAGTTAACAATGAAAATTATTCAGCACAATGAACTTGCCACTGAAGCAGCCATTCTGATTTTGCAAATTCTTACATAAATATCTTACATTCTAGTGGTACACATTTAGCACAGAATGCAAAATAATGTATAAGAATTTAAAGACTACAATGTACTAGAAGTAGAAGTCATTGTTATAAATAAACACATGATTGGAAGCCTGTAAAACACTGTTCCTCAGAGAATCCAGTAGAGCACCTGGATATAGGAATTAAGTGATGTTGGAAACACTAGAAAGGGAAACATTAGAAATAACCAGAAATTAAAGAATAGTATTCAAAAGTACCTGAAATAAACCAAACATGCACAAATATATGCATATGGCAAAGACTTGACCTTTAATTTTGTAAAAGTTTTGATTTCTCCTCTAGCTACACATGAATTTAATGCAGACCTTTCCTACCAAAACATCTCAAAAGAAGCTACTGTGGGAAATGATTAAAATCATACATGGTGTGGATATTTATTTAAGATGTGGGAGTTCTATAGCCAATACGCGAAGTTCATACCCTCAAGTATTAGTTAATTTGTTTTCTTTCATGAGTTTATAACTGCATGAGTATTTTTTCCCAACAAATTGTTCGCGAAGAACAAATAGGAAATGTTCATATCAAAGTATTAACTGTCAATTATAAAATTCTTACTATGTGATGTCTCAGATATTTGCATATGCTATTACAAGTACTTGCATCTTTGTATGTCTATAATTCTCATGTTCTTTGGTGACATTAAACAAAACGTCCTAACACACACACACACACACACACAAAACATCTTTGATAAAGCCACATCTGATACACATTTTATTTAGTGGTTCTTGGATAAAGAATACATCATCAAAAAATAACTTTGGATTGTGTACACTTGACTCAAATGGTAGCTGTCACATATCCTCATGATTTAACAAGAGGAAAGCAGAATTTAAACCACACAGAGTTGCATGATACTATCTCAATGAAGAACCATCTTCACTCATTAAAAATCACAGACAAGTAATTTTTTGTTCACTTTTTTTCTTTGGGTGACTCTCTCTTTCTGTATGAAATCCTTTTGGAAAACTACATCCACTTCCAGTTAGTAGGATGAGACAGCACAATTCTAAAAAGAAGCAAAATGAACAAAAATACTGTTTAAGGAAAAGCACAAATGAAAAAAGATTAGTCTTTTGAATTTGGGCTTCTTACGTTGAGCATCAGGATCATCTTCACAGTAAAGGTGTCCTTTGTTATACAATTCAAGTGTCTTTTTCCTCCTTACCCCTATTAGTTAACTTCTAATGCAAGATGTTAAATACAGTGTGTCTTCCTCTTGACTTTCTCACACCAAGACCACATTAAGATGGTTCTCTGTACATTAGCATTTACTGAGGAGATAATAAACTTCGGCACTCAACATGTGTTCCATATACCTTACAGAATAAATCATTTGCAAGTGGTAGCATGCTCAGCACTGTGTCATCTGGCAACTAAGTTGTTTGTAGCACAGAAGACTGAAAATGTCACTAAAACCACACAGTAGTCTAAGAGGCTGGTTGAGTCATGCACAAGAATTGACAGTTAATAGATGGGTAGTAAATAAATTAGTCAATAGACTAAAAGAAATCTTAGGTCGTATTCACATTTCCACTGTCCTATGTAGCTAAGACAGTGAGTTTTAAATTGAACCTATGTGTATGTGTGTGTTCCACTCACCCATGACTTTAGAAGACCCTTACAAAACAATTGGCCCATGGGTCTTTAGCCTTGTCAGGGAAAGCCCATCTATTTTCCCCAAGATTTAATACAGAGAAGTAATACTGACATGGATTGCAGTGAGTGAGTAATGGTAAGCTAACAGTAGAATCACAAGCAGAGACTCCCAAGATATCGCCCGGGCTCTGAAAGGGAAAAGGTAGCTTAGATTGAAAGCAACAGTTCCTAAATCATGTGAAGTTGCCAACCAATGTGCTTGCTCTACTCCACCCTCTGCAGGTTGATGGGAGAAAACAGCATCTGTTCTTTGTCTAGGTTTTATTACAATAAATGGAAGTAACACTCTATTGCATCATTGGAACCCAAAGGACCAAGTCTAAGCCTGGCATTAGATAGCATGACAGAATTAGACTTTCTTTTTCCCTCTGATTTTGAATTTCATCTGCATTTATTTCAAATTTAAGGAAAAAAAGTTCATCTCTGTCTCTTCCCTTCCTGATGCATCAGAAACTACAAGAAAGTTTTCATTCTTTCAACATTTATTAATATTAGCTGCACAATGTTCACAAATAATTCTCTGTTGTCATTAGAAAGAAAATTCAGTAACACTCATCACATTTCAATAGTCTGATGTCCAATATCATCAATATCTACTGAGTGAAAACTCTGCCAAGCCGTCACAGATGTCCTATGAACAATACAAAATTCCCCTTGTTGTAAACTGGTTTAATTATATAATATCTTCAGGAAGGTCAAGAAAAAGTATACAGAGTGAATGACATAACAGAGATGTACATTTATTACAAAATACAACCAACATTTGACAATTTGAACAGGTCTTCACACATGGAAGTTTTGGGAACAGGTTTGAATATTGGTGTGAAGGAAGTAACTAAATGAATAAAGTACAAGATCCTGAAGACAGGAGGAAAGGTCTATTTAAATGGGAAGATATAAGCCCAAGCATGGCGGCTATATGGAATCAGAATTTACAATACATTTGACATCACTAGGAGAAAAGGAACCAGTTAAGAAATCTTATTGATAAGATTAAAGATTAGGTTTGCTATGTACATAATGTAGGGGCAACTAGAGTACCAGCATTACTGTGGTGGTAGGACGAGAGGTAAGCAGAGAGATAAAAGAGGATGCAGTACAACCATTTGAAAAAAATATGTCAGGTTGAATAACAAGAGAAAGTATACACATCTGGACACATTTAAGACTTGGTGATCAGCTGAAAATTGAATCATTAAGGGGAAAAGGGACTTGAGAGAAACATTCAAGTTTCTTACTTGGATGGCTAGTCAATTATTTCTTTAAAAGAAGCAGGATATATGAGAAGGAAAAGACATCATGGGAGGAAAAATCTGAGTTCAGTTGAAGTTTGCAAACTAAAACCATGTAAGGGAACAAAAAACTTAGTACATTATTCACATTATAAATAGAGATTGTTTCTGACATGATAACCTCTATAAAAATAGGAAATGGCTGGGAAGTGATGGTGCATGCCTTTAATCCCAGCACTTGGGAGGCAGAGGAAGGCAGATTTCTGAGTTCGAGGCCAGCCTGGTCTACAGAGTGAGTTCCAGGACAGCCAGGGCTATACAGATAAACCTTGTCTTGAAAAAACAAAAAAACAACAAAAAAAAAGAATAGAATATGGGGTCTAAAAAAAGAAAAAGAAAGAAAAAATGTGTAAGTAGGACATTATAATATTCATAGGAGTTCAATATTTCTAGAGGGAGTAAGTTTCAAAGAACTGTATTTAACAGAGGGATGCATATTAGAAAAATGTTATTAGTCAGGGTTCTCTAGATGAGCAGAACTTATAGAATGAATACACACACACACACACACACACACACACAGGGAATTTATTAGAATAGCTTCCAGGCTGTGGTCCAGTTAGCCCAACAATGGCTGCCTCCAGATAAAAGTTCCAAAAATCCAATAGTTGTTCAGTCCACAGTGCTGGATATCTCATCTGGTCTTCAGTATACTCCAGAATCCCAAAGAAGTAGGCTCTAATACCAGTGAAGGAATGAACTTGTCAGCAATGCAAGAGCAAGCAGGAGGAGAGAGAGATCTTCCATCTCCTATGTCCTTTATACATGCTACCAGCAGAATGTGTAGTCTAGAGTAAAGATGAATCTTCCCACCTCAAAGCTTCTTAGAGGTAGGTCTTCCCATTTCAAATGATTGAATTAAAAAAAAATCCTCATAGGCATGCCCAGTCATTTTGGGTTTTGGTTAATTGTACATGTCATCAAGTTGACAACCAAGAATAACTATCCTAAGAGGCGTTGTGGATGTTGAATTTGGGTATCCATTGGAAGATAGGTGACAGTGATCCAAGAGAAGGTGGGTTTCTGTGCGTAGATTTGGGTATAACTAAACATAAAAAGAAAGAAAATGAAGAAAGATACATGGTTCAAAGGGTGAAAACTCTGCCATATGTAGGCAAAATGCTTTCAGTTTTTCACTATAAGTAATAAATGATCCATAGAATTCTACCTACTCAAGAGAGATTTTTGCTTGTTTGTTTGCTTGCTTCAGTTTGTTTTAATTTTGTTTTATTGAATGTGACCAGAAATCCAATTTGAAAGGAGCAGTTACAGATATAGTGAGAACTCCATGGGTGTAAGAGTCTCAGCAAAAACTATGGGCATTAGTAGATGGGTAAAATAAAGGTACTAGTTTTAAACAGAATAGAAGTTCGGAAATAAAGTGGAGATCAGTGAAGAGGACATGTTAAGAAGGTCTACTCATAAGACTATTGCCTTCTCCAAAGTCTTCATATACTTGCCAATTATGATTCCAAAGTTTTTAATACACTTGGTAGCAGTGGAACAATGCTGTAGGCGTAGAGAGCTCTCAATGGCCATTGAGTGAATAATTTGAAGTCAGTGTTGACCTGTAGTTCTAAGAAAGCAATTATAGCTTTGTATTTTGAAAGCCAACACTCTTCTCAGTTGAGTTTATATTCACAAATCCCTATAGACCCAAGTGAGTGGTACATTGACTTGAGAGTTGAAGTACTGTTGTTGGATGAAAAAAAAATGCAAGGTTGGTGGCAGAGACTCTAAGAGGACATCCATGTCATCACATTATATCTCTAGACAGGAAAATTGATGAAAAGACCATAAAGAGTCACTTTCAGAGAAAGAAAATGGATAATAAATTCCTATAGAGAGAAGCCCATATATCCACCAAGAGTTGGTCATAAACACCACTTTTAAACTATTTCAATGATCTCATATTGGTGTCTAAGGAAAATACAATATTCAATGGGGATTTTATTCCAAGCACTAACCAGTGGGTCTTTAATTTTACAGAGAGTCATGTAAGCATGAGTTGTCCTAATCAGTTCAGGGATATATAGCAATTTAGAATAGAATATGTGACTTATAAATGACTTATAAATTTATTTTCCAGGGATCATCATGTTTGGGTTTGCTAAGAGTCCTTGTCAAATTCTTACTTCATTCTTATATTGATGACAAAGGGCAAATATCTCTCCAGGACCCCTTAGATAAATCAATAATTTCATTTGTGCAGTTGCTCAATGGTCTCATCTCCTAATTTAACAACATTATGAAGTTAAGAATTCAACAAATAAATGTAAAGGGTTAAAAACACAAATGTGCTATTGAGCAGGAGTAATTTTAGAAGGGCTGCAGGCAATCAAGTGTACAGTGGAGTCTTAATTTTTTTTTCCTCCTGATTCTGTGATTTAAAAAAAAAAATGCCCTGAAGAAAGCAATTTGAAAAAAGAATGGGTTTTATTATGGTTCAAAGTTTAAGGCTACAGTCCATTCTGGCAGGGAAATAAGCACAGTGGAAACTAGAAGCCAGAGTTCACATCACATCCAGAGTCAGTAAAACAGAGATGCTGTTGCTCAACTCCATTTATACATTTACACAGATCGGTAACCCAGCCAAGGGAATGGTGCCACCCACAGTGGATGGGCCTTCTTCCCACCTTACTTAATATCATCAAACAATCCCTCACAGGCATTTCCAGACGTCCATGTCTTAGATTACTCCAGGTACTTTCAAGTTAAAAATCAACAATAGCCTTTCACAGATGGTTACACCTGACATTTCTGATATAGAAAATAATGACAATTTTCTGGGTATTTTGTTTAGCTGGTTAGTTCTTAATACCTGAAAGTAAACAAGGAGAGAATGTCTCAGAAGTATGACTTGAAGTTATTGCTGTTCATGTTTCATGTTCATAAATACTGAATTTTCCTAAATAAATGACAGGAGTTTATCCAGGTCTCTACATATTGATGCAGGTGGATGGAATAATTATAAATTAAATAAATATCCCCTTGGAGGAAAAACAGAAAAAATAATTAATACCAGAAACTTCAAGGAAAAAAGCTAAGAGTTCTTCCCAATACCCCCAGACTTAGAGCTTAATGAAATAAAATCAACAGGAACACACTTCTCACAGTATCTTACTAGAGGTTGAGGTAAGAAGGTGAACCACTTAAAACTTTTTATGGAATATTACTTTTTCTTGTAAAATAAGTTAAAATGTAAAATTTAAAGCTTCAACAGAAGAATAAAAAAGGCTTTTCTTAAAATGTTGCCCTGTGGATGCATTCAGTAGAAGCTTGATCATTTGGATGTTGCTAGGGAGTTGCCAGGGGATGCTGTACATGGAAAGTCAAGGTTTACTTTACCTGTGATGGTCCATGATGAGAGGAAAACTGTATTTTTCTTCAGAAATCTCTGAGCCTTCACTCTTGCTTGCATTTCAGTGCCTATACCTACAAGATGCCAAACAAACAAACAGCTGTCACATGAAATAGAATCTTCACTAGTATCCCTTGTTTTGAAGGATTTATATTAGATTTTACTAATTATCAATTAACCAGCTTTAATTTTTATTTGATTACGGTGCAGCTGACTTGTTGTGATTAATCTCCTCCCATTTCTTGCCTATGGGTAAAAAAGCATGAACATTCTGAGCAGGGAAGGAGAAAGAAGACAGCTGCTGTCAGAACAGGCAGAAAACTTTAAAGTCTCCCTCAAATGACAGCCCAAAGCCCATTATCTTGTTATGTCTAGCCAGCAAGCTGCCCTTGCAGGAGAGCTTTGTAAGCTATTTTCAAGTGTCTGTTCATATAAAGACATGATGAAGGCAACTCTCAGTAAACACTATTTGTGCAATGAGAGTATGAAAACATCCTTCTGTTCACTTTAACTTTATCTATATGTCCTCAGTGCTGTCGTACTTCTTGCTACTTGGACTTAGCTCTCTTACTCTTGGACTTAAGTAAATTCCATACTTGGTAAGATCACTTGAAGGCACCAAACTTTCTATGTCACTAGTTTTTTTCAGTCTCTTTTTATTAACATTGGTATCTAAACTAAATATTTTCTCTCTCAGATCCAGAAACCTCTAAGGTGTTCATTTATAGATATGATCACTATAAAGGTTCAAACGCAGGGTTTGTTGAGATCCCCAGATACTCTAGCCTTTGGTCACTAAAAATGAAATGCTCTCTTCTTGTAGATAGACATGGACCCCGACACTTCCATTTATGCCTTCATATCCCCTTTTGGTAACCTCAAAGACTAGCATCCAAGAGAAACAACACTATCTCCCCCTTTCCTTCCTCAAGATCCTCACAAGACATCACCCCTCTCACTGAGTCCCTGGAGAGAACACTTATACTAAAGGACTGTGTATACCGCAAAGAGCAACATTACACAGCACCTCAGTGAGACTTCCTGTTGCAAAATTATGCTAGGTTTTACTTAGATCTTTAGGCATTAGTAATACTTAAGAAATGCTATCAAACAATTGAGAAAATATGAGAAAAATATATAAACACAGTATTAATAGTTTGGGGTTTTGGTTTTGGTTTGGTTTGGTTTTGATATTTTGAGACATGGTTTCTCTGTGTAACTTTGGATGTCCTGTAACTCACTCTGTAAACCAGGTTGGCCTCAAACTCAAAGAGTTCTACCTGCCTCTGTTGAGTGCTAGAATTAAAGGTATATGCTCTTGCATCCCGACATATAGATTAAAATGTCTAAGTTAAGCGTTGTCTCAAAAATATAAGATAGATATATTTTAAAATGTTTTAATAGTTATTAGTTATCTAATTTGACAATAAAAGTAATCTTAACCAGTAAATTTCTAAAGAAATTATAAAATTGCATCTTCAAAAGCTGATTTATGAATATTTGATGATTCTCTGGAAAAAGGAGGATGTTAAACAGAAAATTATTAGACAAAACAAGGAAAAAGAGATGCATTTTTGAAATGTTGCATCTAGATTGATGAATAAATAAATGATTGAGCACTGATTATAAAATCAGTTGCAAGAAAAATATGAAAATTGAATAAACCAAAGCAAAGGCTTCACTTATTTTATTTTTATTTACGTGTGTTTTCTTTGTGCTCTGTTTATATGTAACCTGTGTGCTTGAAAAAGTCAAAGAGGACCTTGGACACCCGTGGAATTGGAGTTAGAAGAAGTTGTGAGTTTGGGTATTATGAACTAAACGCAGTCTTTTGTAAGAGCAGCAAGTGCTCATAAACACCAAGCTATTTCTCAAGCCCCAAGTTTCACTTTTTTGCTTGTTACAAACAAACAAACAAACCTATCTGTGCTAAAGACCTCGAGTCTCTTGTTGTATTTTCTCTGATGTCATTCAGTGAATTCTGAGCAAATTCAAGACCAAGCACCTGCATCTCTCTACCCATGGGCCTCCTCTCTTCCACCATATTGTAGGCTGGAAATGCAAGTCACCTCTTTCAACATCCAGCAGTCAAGGAAAATTGGGAGTGTGCAATTGAGTCTTGTGTGGAGGCCACTTCTGAATTTTTCAGCTACATGTTACCAAATTCAGCTTTGTTCTCATGTTCTAGACCCAGAACAGTTCCTAGAAAACCAAGTTAAGATGTGTCAACAAAGTATATGTATTTTTACGTGATGGGGAACAAACCATGAAGGAAGAAATAATACCTAGATGACTTTACCTAACTCATACCAAGGATATCAACACTAATGAGATTTTGCTTTCTTATTCATCAGATTCCCCAAGTTTTTTTTTAAAAAAAATATACTTGGTATTATAAAAGTCATGTCCAGGGAATATTTCCACAGTCTATTGATGAGAATTCAAGCTGATAAAACCTTGTGAAAAGAAAGGTATTCAGCAAAGGAGATAGTTGTAAATCATGTGTGCCCTTTGCTCATTGTGTCTCCTTTTATTACTTCTTCATCCACACATTCATCAAATTAAATTAAGCTAATTAAAATGTACTTGATCTATAGCATACTCTAAGCTACATATGAAGCCAGAGACTAGAGACACCTAAATAGAAATAGTCGTTGTATGAAGAGATAATGGATGAATGCAGGAAGTAAGGCTGATGTTAGATTGATTCATTGGATTCATCTCCCTTTCTCCTTCATTCATCCTCTATCTTCAAAATGCACTGCCCTGGCCCTGCTGTTTAAAACTGCTTAAGTCCTAATCTCTCCTTCTCTGAACCTATTCAGAAGAGATCTGAGATTGTATTTATGGCTTTAGTATGCCTATCTTTGGCCCTATCTCAAGACTGACTTGAGTCTTACAGTGTTTCCAATGTCATCTCTCATACCAATCAATGAGAACCCATTTTATCCGGCGACATAATATCACCCAGTCTACTATTCCATTGAAAGAATGCATTGCTATGTTCTGTAATTCAATACCATGTGTCAACCCATCTTATTAAAAGTTCATGTACTCAGTGGATAAATGTAAAACTGCAAAGGCTACAGTGAATTCCAGAATCTAAAGAACAGCTTTTCACATGTATAGAGTCTGAATTTCTACTCTTCTGCAAAATTTTATTGTAAATAATGAAAATCATGCTAGGAATCCATACTGGTGTGTGTGTGTGTGTGTGT
>JADRCC010362701.1:0-24573 GCA_019843855.1 Hylomyscus alleni
AAAAAAAAAAATCTACTGAGCTATATAAATGAAAGTTTCATGATTAGATAGAACTCTGAGCAGTAGAGCTAATGCCAAAGGGTATTGACAAGACTTCTCTTCCCATCCCTCAACTCTGTTCACCACTGGGTTAACTTTGTTTTGACATAGAAATTTTTAATTTTCCTAGTAGCAAAATGGCAGTGCCAGGATTGTATCATGTCCTTCAAGTCCTTGGGGGGAGGTAAGCTGCTCTTTTCCTGTAGGAAGAGAATCTTCTAGGAATCATTCTCCTTGGTCTGGCTTGTGTCCCTTGCTTAAGTCTTATTTGTTACTGATCCATTCTCTACAGCAAAAGAATGCATGGCTCTCATTAGCTGGGTTTAGAGCACAGGCCCACCCTGGGTTAACTTCACTCAAACACAAAGACTGGGAATAGGAAGGAAATGATTTCTCCCAAACATGACTTCACTAAAAGGAAGAAGGATAATGACTGGATGTCAAGGAAAAAAATCTACCAGTCTACTATTGTAAAATATTGCTATGATTCCCCCTGGCAACAACTCTCTATCTTTGATGGAAATAATAGTCCAATCAATAGTAGTAAGTAGAGGCTAATTCTCATTAAGAAGCACTGGTACCTATAGATAGGGAAAGTTGCCTATATCCTATATCTTCCATGTTTTACCAAAACAGAAAAAAAGTAATATCCATCTGTGTGTTCCTTCACCCACATGACAGAAGAGAACACCTGTAGTAAAACACACATTGAACTCTGTGCTGAGACACAAAATTACTGTGGACAGTCCATAAACATTACTGGATAGAGTCAGCATAGTTCATAGGGGATAAGGCTTCAGAATGTAATAATGCAGGTCTCAATGTCAGAAGTTTTACTTCTTAGTTGTGAGCATCCACCAGGCTCTCATTCCTTCTACCCCTTGCAGTTTTACATAAAAATAGGTGTATCATGAGGATTAAATGGCTAATGTATCCATAATGTGCCCAGCATAGTATCAAGTACATAATGTAAATTTTCAAAAATTGATAGTTATTATCATGTATGTCAAATGAAATAATACAAGCAATCATTTTAAAGTGAGCCTTGCACTGGAAATTCTTTAGGAGATGATAACTAGATGCTACTGACATGAAAAAGGACATGTGGATAGAAAAACGGAAAAGATCAAGTAATATCAACTGTGATAGATTTAGGGGGTGGGAGGAAGACCTTTGCAACTTCAGCCATACTTAACTCCATCCTCAGAAAAAAATCCTTGATAATTTTAGATAAAACACAATTTATCTTCTCTCCTAAGAAAGTGTTTCTAAAGCAGCTCTCTTCCTTTTTTACTCCCATATTCCACCAGCTTACATAATAGATAATTAAATTACATAATTACAATAATAAGTACAAATAGCATAAACTTGTTTGGGACTCTCTCCTGGGACTTCCCTCTAGTGGGAACAGATGTGCACAGTTGAGAGTCATTAACTAGCTGAGAACATCGAATGCTTTGTGGGCATTGGTCAGCTATTACAAGGGAAACAGAGCACGGAGGTACAATCAGCCAAAAGGGTCTCTGCCACCTGTCAGGAACCTTTCTGCACTCTCTTCTGCCTGGCTTTCCTAGCTCTTAATATTCAGCCACAAATCTGACATTTGTACTTAGATTTCTTAAACAAGTATCCATAACTGATATGCTCAAAACTCCATAACCAGAATTGTGACCTTGTTGTTGTAAAGTTGCCACTGCACACTTGGCAAAGTGACATGAAAAGAAAATGGTAGAACGTGGAGGATGCATGCTTGGATGATGCCCTAAACTCATTATTAGTCTTAAGTCTAAGGCTGTATGTGCGTCTCTAAGAAGAACAGGAGAGAAATTTGTATGGCTACACTGTGAATTTAGGCAGAAAGAATCTAAAAGGACCATCAGAGTGTTTGTTCAATGGCATGCAGTCTTTTGACTAGACAACCGTGTGAAAGGGCAGTAGTCTCTGTCCTTTGGGTGCTCTCATGACTTTTCTTTCTTTGCAATATACATGTTACTACACTACTGTTTTCAGAATTAGAGTCCTGAAAAATAAACAACATGGGCCACATGTATCATCTTACCCCAAGGGTTAGGGAAATCCTCAAGGTTAGGGAGATCCCCACATAGTTCAGTGTTGTTTTGAGGCACTGCAGTACTCATTAGCAGCCAAAAGCTAAAGTTCTCACAGGTGAGCGAGTGCTGTCATTGAGGAGGGTATTAGATATCACTTAATGTTTGTTTTGGAAAGTCAAATTTTCGTGATCACAACACTTTAAGAATTACTTTGGATGAGGAAAAAATGATTTCTGAGTAAACTCAGTAGTGTCCTTTGGTTTTATCCCTTTTTATTCATGATCTAAATTGCTAATTCAACACAAATCACATGTGCTTCGTGAAGAACTTAAATTCAACTTTATTCTGATTTTTTTCAGATCTTTATTGATATGTTTTTGTTTATTCTTTGACAATTTCTAATAAGGCATTTTTAGATATTGTATTTTCATCATATTTACCCCATTGTGATTTATCTACTCTTCATTCTCACTGAAGAAACTTCTTCTATTCAATAATATTCTTAATCTGAAGATTAAGTGCCAATAAAGAGGCTAGTTAGGCCCATTCTTTAGTTCAAATCCATTTACCCTACCATACCTCCCCCAAAATAAGATCTAAGCAGTATGTGGCCAGGTCTACTCACTGGGAGTAAAAGGAATGTTTTGTCTAATAATCATGAAGAATACAAAATAAACGTTACCAGAAAGAAAGTCTGCTGTCAGGTCAAGAAGAATCTATGTTGTATTAATTTCACCTTGTAAACACAGAAAGAAATGGATAAATTTTAAGCAGAGATGGACCTGCATAAAGGTAAGCAAACCCACCTATAAGCATCCATATCTTGGAAGGCTCTGCCTATGGGGTTGGGCAACAAGAGCAGCGTCGGTATACTTGAAAGGACAGAAAAAGACTATCACTTTGGAAAAGGAGCTAGCAGAACTTCCGAGTGAGACTCAAGCTCTTGAGCAATCCAACTGGGATCCAGGACTAGATTCTGATCCTGGAGGTGAGAGGAAAGGCAGAATCACAGCAGAAGCTCCACATGTGTGAACTGACTACAGATAACTCACATTTGCTGCATCTTGGGATTAATGGAATGGCTTGCTGATCCCCAAGCATACCTGAGGCAGAAAAGATACAGCACCAAAACCATGGGTGGTGTCTTCTTTCAGTCTATATCATCATCGCCTTAAAAGTAAAGTAAAATGTGTCCATCCTTCTACTCTTACAAAATCAGGCATTCAGCATCTCTGAAATAATGGTGAAGGCTTTCCTGCAACCGTTCCTGGAGCTGCTTAGCTGTCAACTACCCATGCCTTCCTACAGGAGCATCCCTGATCTTGACAGTTCCTCTGCCGTGATTTCCAGCATTTCACTCTAGGCCAAAGCACTGCCAGAACTTTACCAAAACATCACTATGAATGGAAAGCTGGCCCAGCATCCAGTCCAGCAGATAATTTCCACTGTGGAGAGACACAGTAGGCATCCCTGATGCTGAGAGCCCCCTTTTCCTTCTCCTTCCTTCTCTTGGAATTTCGGTAGCATTTCCACTTGGCCTCTAATGTCACCACGACACTCAGCCCATATTCTACTCTCAGATTATAATCTCTCAGAACACAGCCATCAGAAGTCTATTTCGCATATAGAAATTTTGGTTCTTGTTTCTCTGTGTTCTAAGGATTATGTTTTTGCAACTAAAATGTCCATCAAAATGTTTTGATAAGCAAGAAAGAAAAACAGATAACTCTCACACCTAAATGGAATCTTGCGGTCAGCTATTAAAATGACATTTTCCTCGTTACACTTGAATCTATAACTTGAGCATAATTTTACATCAGATTAATATACCTAAACTGATCTACAGATAGTCTATTGAGTTATTCATGTATGTGTGGCTCCACCTGAGTAACACGGTTTGACTGCAGATTAGTAAGCACAGCTATGTCAAAATCTACCTTCTGACATCCTGTGGCAGGTTCAGATTGAATCTTTACCAGAGAGAGAAGCAGTTCCCTTGAGCTATTGCACATGTATAGTCCTCAACTGAAATATTCGACTGGAGGATTTCATTGGGAATTGGAGTCTTGAAATTGCAGCGTATAGACTCGTGAAAGAGCTGTAGAGTAAGAAGCAATTTTCCCACCAAGCCGTTGATATCATTTCAGAAATTTACATCTTGAAGCAGTGTTGTGGTGATAACAAGCATAATGTCAACTATCTGCCAGGTCTGTCAATTGATCTAGTCCCAAGTAACATCGGGCAGTTCCTGTCTTGTTACAAGATAAATGGGGCCCCAGACTGTCAGTAATGCAAAGCTATTTAATGCTGTAAAAGGAAACCGTTCAGGAAGTGATAAGTGCAGAGGCCACTCGCCTTTCAGTTTGAAGGCTGGAGTTTCGTATTTGAATACTGACTTCAACTGCTGTTGCCTCTCCAATACTAAAATAATCCTTCTCATTTTTCAAAATATTATGGTTATAAATAATTTATTAAAAGAAAAAAGGACAGGCAAGGATTTAGCAACTACAATCAACCTACACGTTCTGAGATAGTGTATCAACATCTTCTCACTCATCCTCTTCTCCACATCTGTCCCATCCCAAATCACTAAACCAAATGAAGACAAAATTATAAAAGGACTAGCCTTGACCAGGAGTGACCTGTGGACAAACACAGTGAAAACCTCTCAGGCTGCTAGTGAACGCTTGGGCCCTGGTTGGGTGTTAACAGACATTGTCAGTAAGGACTATTAGATAGACTTTGTTAAAATTTTACCAAGAAGCAAGTAAAATAAAACTGACCTAAAGAAAATATTTTAAAGTCTCTTACTGAGCACACTCAGAAAGAGCATTTTAATGTCTTTTATTTTTAAAATGTTCAACCATTTACTTCAAAAATTTGGCTTGATCTTCACGACTCGGTGATAACTGCAGTCATGCCAATTCTGATGTTTTTTAGCTTCAGCTGCTTAAGAGCTATATGTGATCCCCAAAAAGATTGGAATGATTTTTTTTTCAGAGTGAAGAAGGAAACATATGTTTTAACCCTCATGTGCCTTTTTTGAAAAGGATGAATTAACATCCTATAACATTCTATCAGGCTTAAAATAAAGAATTGAGATCGAAAGTCAAGGACACATTTTTTAGAAATAAGATGGAGAGATGGGTCTCTAGTGGCTAATGCTATAGATTTTAATCTGTCTCACTAAGTACAGAGCCTTGTATGTCTGCTGCTATTGTTTTTAAAATGGCAGCTGAAATAAGGCAGTTTGGGTACAAGAGCAAGGACCACACACAAAACAAATTTCAGAACATCAAAAAACATAATGTGAAGAAACACTGGAGCATCTTGAAAACATTTCTTTCTAACCAGATATATGACATTTAAAAAAAAAATGGGAAGAAGAAATGAACTTAGGAAGCTCCAGAGAGGCAAGGCCAGCGAGACCAAATGGCACCAAGCGTAGAAGCCCACTGAGTAAGAAAGTGTGGACGAAAGACCCACCTGAGGCCTCCGAAAGCCATGTCTCAGGTCCTCCCTATAGCAAATGTTGTCACCGCATAGTCAGAGAAAGATGAACTGATCACGGGACACCCTTATGAAAGGAAGGAAGGAAAGCAATATGAAGAAAGGAAGGCAATGAGGATGTTATGGCTTTTCTATAGAACTAGCCCTGTGTGTCAAATGCTTAGTTTCCATCCCAATCTCAAGAAGTAATCTCAAGAGGAAACTTTGGGCACTGGGGCCCAACTTCATTGGGGAGGGGTGTTACTAAATGTTATACTTCACCTCTTCCCTGGTGTATGCTCCCCGCCACCACCTCCTGTCTCCCACCTCATCCATAGAAAGCCACCACTGTGGTGTTCTCCCGAAGTTCATGGAGCCAAATGACCATAGACTGAACCCTCTGAAATCCTGAATCAAAATTAACCTCTCTTTCATTAAATTGTTCAGTCACGTACTTTGGTTACAGCCACATCAAAGTCAATAATTCACGGGGGTAGGGGGGAAAACAGGGCAAGTACAACCCTTATTGTTCTTGTGTGTGTGTGTTGTGGAAATAGACGGCGAAGCCTGTTAGCAGTGCTAGAGCAGTGTCTCATGTGGCCCTGGCAAAACGATTCATGCAAATCTGATCTGGAAAGTGGTTGCTGACTTCAGGGAGGGGTTCTTGCTGTTAGAGTGAGTGGAAACATTGGCCAATAGGCTCCTTCCCAGATCACACATAGGTTGTTTTTGCAGAAGATTATGTACAGACAAGTCTAGAAGTCCAATACTTTCAAGCTCCGTTCCTCTAAGTTACAGAATACCACTGTCTTCTGGTATGTACTCAACGTTCTGGAAGAACAACAAAAGGGAAGGATTGGTTAAGAAATGACAAATGTCTTGCTCCCTTGTAATGACAGAAGAACTATTGGCAGAAAACTTAAAACCAGAATGAAAGAAAGGTTTCAAAGGAAATCGAGTCTCTGTTTACAAAAAGGTTCCAGTGCTGGGAGAAGTGTCCAACTCAACCAGTTGCCACAGAGAAACATGATTAAAGCGATGACTGAGGGGTTTGGTGTCCTAGCCTCAGTTTCCTTTATTCTCCTTAGAGTCCAGAGACAGCCAATCAGAATGGAACCTGGCCTGAAGGCTTGTCAGGGATAATAATTGAAAACATCTGTCCATGTAGCAAGTGTGGGAAGCCCATGCCGGTTCCTGACAGAGGGAGTTCTCGGGCAGCCAGAACCACGGCTGTGCTCATATTCTCCTCCACAGACTTTCTCGCTGCCAGCTGTCTTTATTCTCCTGCCAGGAAAGCAAGGGGCCTGGGGCTCTGACCCAGGCAGGGGTTAAGTGAGCTGAGACTGGGAAAAGGAGAGGCTGCCTCAGAGCTCAGGGCACAGAGACAAGGGGTATCTGGTTTGAAATGAAGAGACAAAGAAGGAAAGAATAGCAAGAAGAGGCTTCGAGTAGGCTTTGAGCACAGGGAGCAGTAGAAGAATTTGGCTTCTAGACCCAGGTGAGCTGATCTCCTGTCCCAGTGTCTGCACACATATTTTAGCTTGGTATTGAATGCATCCAGAGCACATTTTAAAGGCCTATAGACATTCTTTCAGCCACTAGAGAAGAAAATTCCAGACTGCAGGTTAAAGAAAAGCTAAACCAACCCAAGCTGGAGTGCAGAAACGAAAGAAAGTCAAGTTCTCGGTAGAAAAGATTTAGGTCTTTCCTTGCCTGTAGTGGGAGATGAGTTAAGAAAGAAAAAGGTGCTTTTTGAGAATACAAAGAACCCATAGATTTGGATGGATATAACCCCCACAAAAAATTTGAATAATGTAAATATTGACAAATCCTGATCGTTTCACTGTTTAAAATGTTCTCTACATGAGTTAATCATCCCTGGAAGTGATGCATTAACAGTTGGGTCACAATTGTTCTCAGAGCTACCTCACAGATATTTGATGTATGATGTTCACTTGAACACAGAAAGAATAAATCCAGCTTGCAATGAAGCAGAACTTGCCAGTTCTATGGGGCTTGGGTCCTGAGAAAATTTTGCTCAACACATGGGTGGCAAGAAATAATACAAAGGGAGAAACTTAGGGAGGCCACTCTGTCTCATTAGTTAGGAACAGTTCTGTATTGTATATGTATCCAACATAAACACTTGGCTGAGGATGTTATTCTACTGACAGTGTTTGCCTTTCCTTATGGTCATCAGCTGGGTGACTACCGCTACTTGGCTGAGAAACACTTCATCCATAAAGAAAAATTCCATAAGTAATAATGAGCATGAGTTTGTGTTCACTGCTTAGCAAGGATTCAGATTCAACACGGATTTTCTTATCCAACTGAAATGAGTCAAGCTGTTTAACCTAATTGAGCTGCTATAAATCAGGAGTGTTGTGATATTAGTAATCCTACCACGTCAGACACTGCAGTGAGGCGCCACACGAGACACAAAAGTATAAGCACAAAATAGAGACTCCACTGACCCTCTTCTCCTCACCAGCTTTCTACATCTCTCCTCAATCTGTAATCAAGTAAAATCATCACTTAGTAGCTGATATTAGAAGATCAAATCTGTGTGTCTGTGTGTGTGTGTGTGTGTGTGTGTGTGTGTGTGTGTGTGTGTGTACTTGCACATGCACAGGTGTGTGCACCATAGCATACATGAAGAAGTTAGAGGAGAACTTTAGAAGTCAGTCCTTGCTCTCCTGTTTTGAGGCAGAATCTGTTCCTCACCACTGCCCATGCCAGATCAGCTGGCCAGAGCCTGTCTGGCGCTTCTTCTCCTGTCTCTGTCTCCCATCTCCCTTAGGCTCACTAGCTTTACTGCTACACAATACCACATCGGCTTTATGTGGTTCTGGAGAGGCGAACTCTGGTTCTCATGCTTGCATAGTAAGTACTTTATCCACTAAGCCCCAGCACATCATTTTAACCACGGAGAGACTATTTGTCCTTTCAACAGTGTGTTCCTCCATATGCATGTGTGACGATAAAGAGGCTTGAGTAATAAAAATGGAAAAAAAAATGTATTGGGAGGAAATGTTCATCTCCTGGGAACAGGACTTTAAAATTACATGTTTCCAAGATTGCACAGTTGTTTTGTCAAAAAGAAACAGGTGCTAATCTGCAAGGATCCATGAGATACACCATATATATAAATATTCTAAAATTCTACTTCAAATATTTATGAGCATGAACTGCTCCTAATATTTCATAAACATGTTTTAGGAATGCCTAAATATTTGCCTACTTTGGTGGTTCTACCCATCAATAATTTTTCCCTCTTTGTGGAAGGGTAACCATCACTTCAGGTTAACGTGAGTCAATACCCACCCACCCCACCAGAACCAGTAGCTTGTCTCTCAAGTTCCCAGATTCCTGACCACCTGTGAGATAGAATACCACTCATTGCTGCTGAAGACGGAACATTTCATTTCAAAACTGCGTTTACAGTGAATGCCTTGGCTTTAGTACGTAGACCACCATTTTCCATTTTCAAGCCCATATACACATTATTGGTCGATCATTTCCTCTTTCAAACTCAGTGGGTTCTACCTCAGAGTCCTTACCCAGAGAACAAGCAGCCACCCTGACACCCGTGGGTCAACCTCTGCTAGAGCAGGCCAGTTCATCCAAAGCCATTCACTAGGCACACTAAAGAACAAACTGTCTCCAAGACAACAGGAGGTTCCTGTCTGTTATTCTCTTTTAATCCTTGGTCTCTGACTTACTATTTCATTCTTTATTTTTAAACTGAGTACATATTTTATTCCATATAGTGAGTTATGGATAAACAAACTCTTATACACATGTATGCAAGAAACTATTGCAAGTTTAACTTCTTTTGCAATAGATGATCATGCAGGTGGTGTGTTTCTAAGCTTGTCTGGCTTCCTTACAAACGACTTCAAGTTTGGAGGAAAAAAAAAAAAACTGTTTTGATTTGTTGAAAACCAAATTTCCAGCACAAAGGAATAAGAGATGTCCTAGGCCAGCTGGCTTATATTGCAAATGAGGGAGCTGAGGCTGAGGTCAAATGAATGCCCATGGTCATCCTGGTAATGAAACATGAAGACAGAAGAGAAAAAAACCAAGTTTTCTGTAATCTTGTGAAGCAGGTCCCCCACTTCAGTGGGCCACACTGATGAGGCTAAGCCTCAGTGCCTCCCTGTGTTTCTCCACATTCTGGGCTAGCTGCTCCTGGAGTCACTGCTCAAACCCATAGGTCTGAAATGGATCGTTTGAGACTCTGTGGTGTGTTCTCATTTGATGTATAACCATCCACCTTTTGAACCTAGACAGTTCTCTTTTATATTATTTTAACACCTTCAATAAGAAACTAAGTCATTTGGAAACAAATCTATGTTCTATAAATGACACTTTAACCTTAATGTAATTTTACACTAACTCATAAAAATTTTGAGAATGATGTGTCCAACGGTGATATTTTACATTTACCGAGTTCCTTTTTCCCTCAAAATAAAAATTCCCTAAATATTACATTATATTGTTGCACATCAAAAGTATACTCTCCAGTTATGCACAGTAATGTGTTTGCAGAAAGACTGAAAAATAGAAGACAAAAAGAGGCAGGCAAAAATGAACGACATGACAAGAACCCAACAGCTCACCTCCATGGACATGGCTTTCTCAACTAGGCTTGAGAGAAATATAAAAAGCTTATCTATGGCTGGATTTCTTCTTCTACATAGAGAAAAAATATTTGGTTCAGTCCAGGTCCTTTCTGTTAGGGCAAAGGCAGCACAGAGCTGGAGAAAAACCTCCACCGGCACACATAAAGCAAATGCTCTATCAACAATAATGTATGGAATGCTCCAACTTTTCCTGCACCCAAATCTAGGAGGGAAGCTGAAGTTAATACAGCACATAAACAAGCTCATTGAGAAAGATAAAACATATGTGCATGGAATAGAGATAAAAATAAAACATGTCAACAACAATGTAATACAATTTGAATGTTTAAATGCCAAGAAAGCAAATAACGAAATGTTCAGAATATGGTTTCTAAATACTTCCTCGTAGAGCCATACTTAAACACGGTTTGGGGCATGGAGCCAAGCATAGATGAGGCCGCGGACGTGGCAGTGAGGTAGGGTCAAATGGCTCAAGTGTAACATAAAGTTAGGCAAGTGGGCAAACAGCCTCTGACCCCAAATGGATGTAACCTGCTTTCAAGACCATCTTTTTTCTTTCTAAAAGATAACATTTTATTTTTCTGAACATATTTAGTTTTTGCAAAGAAATTGAGCATCTAGTATAGAGTATCCCCATACACTCACATTCCTTTTGGGTTACACACTGGCATACTTTCTCCTGTTCCCGTCATGGGCATCCTATTCTAGCGGATGAGGCCAATATTAAACCATTGTCAACTGAAGTCCATAGTTCACTTTAGAATTCACTCGCTCTATGGAATTTAACAAATGGATAATGATATATATGCGCCACCATAGTATCATATAAAATATTTTCATTTCCCTTAAAACATTCCTATTTCTCAACTATTCTCTCTTTTAACTGAAGTTCTAGTTGATAACTTATCTTTTCTTCTTCCATAATTTTGGATTTTACAGAGTGTCAGCATTCTGGTTGGCTTTATCTCAGACTCACAAAACTAGAGTCACATGCAAAGAGGGAACTTAAATTAAGAAAATACCTCCATCAAATTGGCCTGGGGACAAGTAAGATGGTTGGTCATTTTCTTAACTAATAATTGATGTGGGAAGGCTCAGGTCAATGGGCGTGGTGCCACATCTGGGCACAGGTGCTCCTGGGGTGTATAAGAAAGTAGGCTAAACAAGTTATGAGAACACTCAGTCCTCCATGTTCTTTGCTACAGTTCCTGCCTTGAGTTCTTGCCCTACCTCCCTTTAGTGATGGAGCGTGACCTGGGTTATGTAAACCAAATAAACCCTTTCCTCCTCGAGCAGCTTTGTAGTCCTGGTGTTTATCTTAGCAACAGAAAACAAACTAATACAATCTGGTACTGGGATCATTGTCTCTTTCACTTGGCAGCAGCATCACAAACTCCCTAAGGATTTATATGAGCTTTCAGAATTCATTTCTTTTTGCCATTGATTTATATTTTATTGCATGAATATTTTTCATCTATTCATCTATTGGAGGATATCTGTGATCTTTGTTAAAAATAAAGCTTTCAAATGTAAAGAAATCAATGAATTTCAAAGGCGGGAATTATGATCTCAGATCATGTTATTTGTTCTGTGGCAAGATTTCATCTGATGGGCTGTGCTGTGACTTCCCGCCACACAAGGTAAACTTATCTTTTCTATACTTAAACTTGAGTTAATTTGAAATCCAATTCAGTACCTTTTTTCTGTTCACTGGTGACATGAAAGAAGCCACTTTTATATATACAAGCAAGAAAAGCAATTAAATTAAGATGTGAATTTTCAAATCAACGTGATTATTCTCAACCACCCACTGGAGGTGTGTCTTTTCGAGCCTTCTGCAACCACAACAAGGTATTAGCCTCGAAATGAATCAGAATATAATTATAATTTTAAATCATGTGTATTTCCTGTCTTTTGGTATCAATTATATCCAATAAAAAATGTGCAATTCTGTAACCTTTTCAAAAGAGACATGTAAGCTGTTACTCGTTTCTAAGTAGAAATAAATGTTACCTGGCACACCTGTGCCATTTTTTTTTTTTTTGCTGCAAATAATATTTATATCTGACTTATTCTAATAGGAAAAATAAAGGCTGTCCTGCCATTTGGAGGCAGCTCCGAGTGAGAGCCATTGGTGGCCCCTGGTTCTGTGCACATGCTAACTGGAAAGCAGCACATGGGAAGCTTTGCCAAGGAAATCTTAAAGTTCAAGCAGAAAAATAATCACAACATCTTTCAGTCATTTTCTGCTTGTGTTTGTTTCCTTAAAATGCACAGCTAAATGCTCCCTCCACACACACACTATTCGGTAGGTGGGGTATATCTTATTACTGGGTTATTTTCCAGTACATTTGGCATAGTTAAGGTAAAGTGTATTAACTTTCTCTCAAAATAAAGATGAAAACAGAGTTTTAGCGGTTGTGAATGCTTCAGCCATTGTCAGAAAGTTCAGAAATGACAGGAGAGCCAAATAATCAACTCTGCCTGGTGCATATACCGTAGTTTTCCCCTGGGATATCTGCTCTAATCTGACAATGTATCTGACTGGCATGAATGTAGAATTACTTTCAATAAAGATTTTATTTCAAGCTTGGATGATTTCCTCCCAAACATCTTGTCACTAAGGCAAAGTATATCATAGAATATCTGATTTTTTTTTATTCCCTACAAGTCAGCTTTTGAGGGGGAAAAAAATACACATTTCAACTCAAGTACTCCACTCAGGTCAATTCGCTGTAAAAAAAAAAAAATCACATTTTAACATATCTAGTCTGATTAAAGATTTGCTGTGTTAAAGAAATCAGGGAGCTGTCAGGAGAGCTTACCCTACAGTCTGGAAGTGGGAAGTCAGCAGCGTGCTTGCTCAAGGGCAATGCACACTCTCCCTGAAGTAGCCTTCTATCTAAAGAACAGATAACTCTTCCGATGAATACTTGGCTTCTAGAATATTTGTCTCCTGGCAAGCAAGGAGCACTTACAGGTCATATCTTCCAATAAGTATGAAATTCTTCCCAGGCCATAAGAAAACTATGAATGACTGCTTACGATCCCATGATGTTGATCCCCATGGTTTCATTTCTCCACGCTTCTCTCCATTATGATCCCACCTTAAGACACCATACTCCCCGGCAGTGGTGGTGCTCGCCTTTTTAATCCCAGCACTTGGGAGGCAGAGGCAGGCAGATTTCTGAGTTCGAGGCCAGCCTGGTCTACAGAGTGAGTTCCAGGACAGCCAAGGCTACACAGAAAAACCCTGTCTCTGGGGGAAAAAAAAAAAAAGACGCCATACCTAAGACAGAGCAGTGGTAGGCAACAGTGCACTATGCTATTCCAAATTCACTAACAGGGTTCCCTTGGAGCTTGCTTACATTGTTTCAGCCTTCCTGTCACATTGTTCCATTTATGCTTGGTTCTTGTCATCTCAAAAGTAGCTTATGTTACCTACAGAGTTTCACCCTTACTAAAAGAGCACAAATCAACTGCTGTAGCTCTAATGGGATGAGAGTCATTATTTTAACATTTAATAATCATAGCTACATTATAATTACAACATGTTTTAAAATTCAAAATCAATTTTATCCCTATTATATTTTACGTCTAATGGACAAGACTGAGATAAGAACTACTCACAGAAATGAAAACAGCATGAATAATAGTTCTTAAAGCAGGAGGAATGGTAAGAGTTATGTCTGGGTTTTCCTTCATTAGCTGTGTCACTTTCAGGCATATCATTTAACCAAAAAGCCCGTGGGCCAAGGGGGCTACACATAAGCTTTTCTGGGAGAATGTTTAGACATTCAGAGGCCTGTATCTAGTTCTTGTTCCTGTGTCAAAGCTCTCCTCCTGAGACCCGGTTTCCTTTTCCTTGTTACAAAATGGTCCACAGAAGCAAATGCAAGCCCTTTAGATGAGAGCAACATTTCTATCCATTTCAGAGAGACTCCACCAAAGTTTAAATTTTAACCTGCAAAAAAATTTTCATGGTGTCATGTTTGCCATTACCTTCACTCTTGAAGTGGAGTCTGAGGCTCAGCGAACTGCTAAAATGTTTCTCTCACATGCTTAGCACTTAGAGAAGGAGCAGTGTGGAGTCTGCATCCAGATTATATTATCGCTTTTCCCTCAGCAATGACTCTCCCCACCCCTGAGCCCCAGGCACACGACAGTCATACTAAGAGCTTTTAAAACACATCAGGCTCACTACAGACCATTTGCAACAGAATTGCTTCGGCTGAGCCCCAGACACTGACGTGCTTTTGAATGGTCTGTAGATGATGCTAACAGACAAGCTGGATCGAGAATGTGTTCTCTCTATAGTGACCTGAACAAGTTCAGAAACTATAAATTTCTTTATAGATATACCATGTTTGTGCCGTTTTTACTCATCCTAAAACATGAATACAGTGTGGAAGTGGATGGTCCATGAATGACCATGTCTTTTCTTTCACAAGTTTCCTTTCTATTAGATTATCTCTGATTCCTTAGAGCTCATGGTGACCATCACAAGGGGTATTTGACATAGCGATACCTATCTATTATGCCAATGGAAAGAGAATAGAACAGAGTGGGAAAGAGATAAAACTCAAACTGTGACATGGGCTCAACAAAGCCCAGACAACCTGTGGAGGCTCTGGAACCCCTGGCTACCACAGTCCTTCCTATATCCAAAACAGCTTGGCCTTTGTGTACTCATTGCATTCATGCACTGGTCAAAGGCTATTTCCAAGAATCTTTGGACTAAATCACCTCTCCTTAGCTAGGGAAATGCTATATGGCTGATCTGCTGACTGAGTGTAGACAGTTGAGCTTTCCTTGAAGACCAGAGGTTCTCAACCTGTGTATCATGACCCCTTCAGGTGTCAAATGACCCCTGCACATATCAGATAGCCTGCATATAAGATATCTACATTACGATTTTAACAGTAGCAAATGTATAGGTATAAAGTAGCAATGAGATAATTTTATGGCTGGGAGTCATGGCAAATTGAGGAACTATATTAAAGAGTGGCAACAGTAAAAGATTGAGAACCACTGCTTGGAGACAAACCTACTTCTCAGAGTAGGTATGAACAGAGACGGCAGCTCATCCCAGGCCATGCACAGTTCACTGTTTGCTCTGTGCCTATCCATTCTTTATGTATATTTGATAAACATCTCCCTCAGGGTGACCGGAGGAGACCTCTTACTCAGGAAACCTTGGAAATGAAAGCTTTAGAAGGATGGACAACAGACTAAGCAGCTGAAGCCTAGCCTGAGCTCCCCCATCATCTCAGTCCTCTGTCATGCACCCTGGGGTCCTTTTATCCCTCATCCATTGCCTCCTTAGAACATGGTGATTGTCCCAGTGTAGTAACCCACTCCTTCATTCATGAGAAGTCCAAAATCCTATTGACCAGACTAGGATCTCTACCTCAGCCATAACAGTCAGAACTATACCTAAACAGCAGGTTAATACCTATTAGGGTAAGGGTAGGGGTAGGGGTAGGGGTAGGGGTAGGAAGTCCTATGTAAGAGCCACACATATTGTCCCTGTCCCCACTATGCAACACTAAGCCTACTTCAGCTAATTACTTGATCTGAGTCAATTACAGCTACCTAGATGACAACTCTTAGATTTGGCTTCTGGTGCCTGGACTCAAGAAGCCCAAATACCAAGAAGCAACTAAAATCCAGTGGTTAAATGTATTGTGCTAACACTGAGAAGGTTATTCGCTTTCTATTCATCTTGCTCCTGAGAATGCCATATCCTGTTACTCATCTCCATGACTCTCTGTAAGTCAGGTCACCTTGCCTGCTCCGTAGGCCCCGTTGCTTGTTGCTAATATTACAGCTACCTGGCTGTTTTGTCATTAAAGCTGCATCACTCTATCCTAATCACATCCATGTCTTTTCAACTTTATTGCTATCAGTGCACCTGTATCTATAGTAGACACTCTTCTTCAGTCAACTCTCATTCCAGAGAATGTCAGCTACTTTCTTTATAAACAATTGTTTATGGACTTTCCCCGGTACTTCATAATCACTACCAGGATCACAATTACTTGCAAATGTTCATGTGAAACAGGAGCTCTTCTCCACAGGTGTAGTACCCCAATTCACTGTTTATAAGACTTTTGGCAATTGGACTATCTTCTTGCCCATGGACACATCTGTGCTGTACCTGTCACTGCTGACTAACTCACTGTTACAAAACAGATAGCATATGAGCAAGCCCCAATCTTAATTTTATTGTTAGCTTTCTTACACTACACCTGGAGCTAGCAATCATGGGCTATGTTCCACAGAGGGAATATGCAATAGAGAGTAGGATGTGCAAGGTATAATTGTCATCTGTTCACTGAGGAAGGAAGGATATGGCGACAGGATTAGTCACAGAGGGAAGATGGGCTGACATTCAGACTATAAAGTCCCACCCAGCATAATTTCAACCATTTATCAAAGTCAAAAAATATTCTAGCCCTTGAGGCCAGAGAGATAGATGGTTTGGTGGTTAAGAGTGCTTGCTGCTCTTATAGGTGCTCAGTTCTGAGCACTCACATGGTGGCTCTCAACTGCCTACAACTCCAGTTACAAGAGTCCAGGGTCCTTTTCTGGCCTCCACAAACACCAGGCATGCATGAGGCGTGCATACATACATGCAGGCACTCACACATAACAAAAATACGAATTCCTAAGTCTTTTTAAAAATAACAATCTCTGTTTCTACTTCCATGTTCTTATTTAGTCAATATGTATGATAGGTATAAGACTTGGTTCAAGAACATAACCTGTATACTATAACTAAATCTAATTTTTACTCCAGATCCCATTCTTCCAAATGAATGATGACTGCCTGGATTTGTTTCTATTCTGAATGGCTGTGTACATTTGGATGCCCAAGGAGGGCATCTGTTGGTATTGTTTATATAATATTTTAACAAACATTTATTGAGTACCTATTTCTGTTATCCAAACACAAATCTTGGTCTTTGGCCAAATAGGTCATCCTGGTGTTTAAGATACTTATATTCTTCCAACAAGGCAAGTTAGCATCGAAGAAAGTGTCTAGCATTTGCAACCTCGGCAGTTTTCAACTGTCATCCCCAACTTCCGATCCCAGATTTAATGCAATGCAATAGAGTGTGAAACTGTCTTAGGCCACATTTACCTAGATACATTACATAGTAATGTCAACGTAGCTATGCCTGATATACTATACATAGAATCAAGCTAAATCACTGAATATTTCTGAAAGAAAAGGAATGTGACTGTGTCTTATCTCCAATTCTATGAATCTTGTAGCAGCCTTTATACCCAGGCAAGAAGGCTATGAAGGAGCCAGGACTGTTACCATCCTAGACCTCTCTGATGCCTCAGCTCTCCCTTCCCTGCCCAGAAAATCCGTCTGAGGACTAGAGTAGAAGAGTATAGCTGGCTCATCTCTCTACCCACCAATTACGCTAATCATAGACACTGTTCTTTGCTATTCAAATACAAGGATTGCTGAAATCAAAAGCATTTTCTCTGTTTTTTCATTGTATCAACCTCCATGGAGTCTAAATCCTAGAGAATGACAAGAAGTGCAAGGCACATTGGGCAGAAATCTTAGTCTACATTACCCTTCCTCATCTCAAATAATATTACAAATTTTCAAGAATGTCTATTCTTTGGACATTAATCCAGGAGCACAAACTGTTCTCCAAAGGTCACTGAATCTGTCATCTAGTATAGAAATCTCAAACATCCTGCTAAATATTTCTTTTGATGGGGAATGTGGGCCTTTTATACAGGAAACATTCAATAACTTGATGGGTGTTCCTAATACCTTTCCAGGATTTATCAGGGAAGTCTATATTAGATATTAAAAGATGTACAATTCTAAGGGGTTAGAATTTTTAGTGATTTTTATTTTGACTTGATTGTGTTATCCATGTTGATAAGAATCCATAACTGTTTTGAACCAGCCATTTCATTTTCACATCACTAATTCTTCATACAAAGGAAACCTTCGTTCCCTTTTTTCCCCATATCATGGCTGTTTGTTTTCTCACCATCATGGCTTCCTTACATGTTCTGTGTTTCAAATCAAACACCAGTTTAGGTCCTACGTCCTTATTTTTAGGAGTGTATTATTTTAATGACATCCTGACATCCGATAACTTACATGCTCCTATTAAAGTCCAGTCACCATAGAAAGGATTAAAAATTATTTTCACTTAGAAAATAAAATATGGAATGAAGAATGATAATATTCAAATTGCAACTGATTATCAACTACTCAAAGGAATTCTGAAACAAGGAGATACCTCTGCCAAATGCAGACTGCTAAGATCTTGTATAGGTACCCTTAGTGGGACGCGAAGTCACTCCCTTCACTTACATAATAAGGAAAAAATAAGAGGTTAACAAATTGTTGCTGCATACTGGTAGCATTCCTCCTAGGCTTTTCAAACATCACAGAGTAAACATTTAAGACCTGTGTTTTCCACTAATGTCTTTTAAATGAGGTGCATTATTCTGTGGACTTAATTAATGTTGATCCATGAACAGTACAAGAGAGTCCATATAAAATGTGACTAGCACATACTAGCATTTCAACAGGTTCATTTGAAAAACCCTGTACTCACCATTTTCTGTGTCAACTTGACACAAGCTAAAGTCATCAGAGAGTAAGGAACCTCAGTTGAAGAAATGCTTCCATGAGATCCAGCTGTAAGGCATTTTCCCAATTAGTGATTGGTAGGTGGCGGGCAACCCATTGTGGGTGGTATTATCCCTCTGCTGGTGGTCTTAGGTTCTATAAGAAAGCAGGCTAAGCAAATCCAGGAGAAGCAAGCCAGTAAGCAGCACCCCTTTATGGCCTCTTTGTCAACTCCTGCCTATGGGATCCTGTCCTGTTTGAGTTTCTGTCTGGACTTCCTTAAGTGATGAACATCAATATGGATGTGTAAGCAGAATAAGCCTTTTTCTCCCCAACTTGCTTTTTGGTCATGGCATTTCCTCACCTCAATAGAAACCCAGACTAAGACACTCATGTAAGGAACAATAACACTCTTATGAACATTTGCTTCCAAATACTATTGTATTCCAAATGTATGATACATTTTCTAGATGTTTCCTCTAACTCTGAAATGGGATCTAAATGGGATCAGTCATTAGGCAGTGGGACAAACTTCTGTTACTCCTGAGAGACTCACATAGAGATGAAAGAAACCATCCTGAAGTTTGAGGAAAGCCGCCTAAAGGAAGATAGAGCTGGAACGCTCTGTCCTTACACCAACAATGCATTTCCAGTTGAGGTGAGAGATGGCGGCTGTCTGAAGGTTAAAACTCTCTGACTCAAGAGAAAAGACTGTTCATACTAGTTTCATTTTTCTTCCATCTTCCTACCCTTCTCCTTTGGGTAGTTATGCTCTTGAATATAAATTAGGAAAGCTTGAAAAATTAAAAAACTTGTCACCCAGGACAACTTTCTGGTTGCAACTCATTTCAACTGTCTGGACTCTTTCCTCAAGTGTTCGTCAGGCCTCATTGTTAGAAAGATCTCATATCTCAAACTCAAAAAGACAGACTCTTAGTCATTTGCACAGGAAGTGTCTATATTCCAGAGTAGTAGAGACACAAGTCTTACCATCTTACCATCAGTTCTACCACTTTTCTTTGGTGTCTTTGATCAAAGTGTCCAACCTTCCCTGAGCTCAGTTCCCTCATCTGAAAGTTCATCTGGAAGCTTTCTTTCAGTGAGGAAGGAAAGAAGATTGAGAGGAAGGACACGCCTAATAACATGACAGGGGTTTAAATAACTGGGTAATGGTTCAAAATATCCAGATAGGGCATAGCAGAGCTCTATATGCAGATATGTGTGGCTATGAGTACGAAAAATAAACACACACAAAAGTGTCACAAATCATTTGGTAGTGAGTGGATTATTCAATAATTAGCTGGCATCCTTTTCCCAAAGGATAAATTTATATTGCCATCACATTTCCAAACTAAACTAGATCAAGATAAATTAGGGAGCATGCTAAAAAATAAAAGTGACATCATTTTTTTAAAAACTGATACAGGATTGATGATCTGTATCTTATCTCTTTATATGGCTGAATTTTGTAACAACAACAATGGTAGAACTTCCTGAAGGAATACAGTCACACTTTCTGTGTGACTACAGAAACATCAAAGTAACTAAAATCAAGAAACAAAAAGTCAGGAACTATATGTGTAATAAAAAGGATGAAAAATGTATCTTCTCAATACATAAGATCTCAGAAATCTGCACAGAAAAGGCTCTTCATTGCCACTTTGTCTGTGACCGAAAACAATGGAACAACCCAGAGCCATCAGAAGTAGAATGCTTAAATAACACAAGGTGCTTCCATACTATGAAATTAAATTACTTTTAAAAAGAGAATGTAATATTTTTATGGATTCTGAATTAGAAAGATGCCTGTGATATAGTGTAAAGGGGGAAGGAAATAATTAGTAACTCATTATTTTTAAAAGAGAACTTTGTATATGTATACTATATTATACAAGTATCCTATATAAATATCTGTTATCATATATAATGGTGGGTAAATGTGGGTCATTAGAAGACTATCCAGAAGCCACGCCTACTGGTTAATCTTAGCTACAATGAAGGCATTTCATCAAAAACCAGGGGAAGGCTTTACTTGTTCCTCCTTGTTTCCTTTTATTAGCACATTTTAAGGGTTATAAAATAATTTTGATACAAATAAATTAAATTGACTAAAAAAACAAACAAAATTATGCTGTCTCAATTAAAAAAGACGGCAAAAAATAGTCACAAAGGAGAAAATAACAAGGTCATTCACATTTGTTGATTTCTTTCCCACTGCTCACACTAAAGGATCGAAAGTTGAGAGAATAGAAAGTAGCAGGCCATTTTTCATCTACAGTGATTACTTTTTAGAGAATACACCAGGTAGTAATGACTTAACAAGGCCCTCGCACATGTGCCCTGAAGCTCAGTGCTTGTTCTCATGGCGTGGACTTGTACTACCAGAGAACTTGGTTGAGACATTTGTTTGTTAAGGGTCACCACCAAACTTCTTGTATCAAATTCATGGAAGAAGATCTCAGTGTTCCTTGGTTCATATGCCTTTCCAAGTTGCTCTCATGAGCAGTAAGGGAAATGTACTGGCACCCTCCCATTGAGGGGAGGGTTCCCACCAGCAGCTCTCTTAAGCCAGATGATGTTGTAGGAGGCTGTTCTCTGTGTGTATGGGCTACTTGCACCTTTGGCTTCTTCCCATTGAAGGCTGCAGGCAAAGGGCAGTTTCCTACTTCACCCAGCCATGAAGCTTTCTGCAGACAGTGCCAAGCACTTTCCTTCCGTGGCAAGCTGGTGGGGTGGTGAGTTCACCTCCTCAAAATGAAAGACGCTTTCTATGGAAATAACTCCAAAATTTTAAGAAAGAGTACATGGTAAGATTGTGTTATTTACTATGTTTGCATGTACTAAATCCTTAGTGTATGCCCATTTTTACCATAAGAGGTAATTACAAAATAACGCACTACACATCTAAGGCTCAGCAATTGCTCATTAAACCTGAGAAATGCCAAATTCAGAACTGTAGAAAGAATATTTCTTCAAATACATGGAGCAATTACATTATATACTCATTTATATTCTCTAAGTACCGGCAATGCCCTTTTTTTTTTTTTTCAAAACCTAAGAACAGACTCCCCATCACCCTTCAAACTAAAATCTTTACCATTACTAAGGATCTCCAAGTCCCTCTAGAGTACTTCCTACCTTCACAGCCTGGCTTCCAAGTCCCTTAGCCACACTGAACTTTCTCTACTCCCAGAACTGCCAGCACAGCTTAGTCCTCAGTGCTGAACTTGCCAGGCCTTTCCTGGAATCTTCTCCTGGAATCTTCCCTCTCTCCCAAGGGACAGTACTCTGTCTGCTAAAGACAACATGTTTCACCACTCACTGCAACATGAAACTATCTGAGTAGTGTTTGAAAATGGCAACCGCCAGATCCTGTCCATGGGATGTAAGCACGAATCTCTGAGGATAGATTCTTAGGTCATTGGGATTTTTAAAGTGCAGTACAAGAATGAACCCTCCCTCTCTTAGTTTTCTTGTCAAGCATTTCATGACTGAAATCACATTATCTATTGAATAATGTTCGTTTGGCTCTTTCTTGGCCCCCACCTCAAGATTCTAGTCACCCCTCAGTTTTCTTAGAGGATTACTTTTGGCACAACACTAAAGCCTGTGGTTGTTGAAGTCTTACAAAATAGTTTGGTATTTGCACACAACCTATATATATCCTCCCATATACTTCAAATTATTTTATATTATTTTTATACCAAATATAATTTGTATGCTATGGAAATAGTTGTTATAGCACATTGTTTACGGTCGATGTAAAGGAAAAACTCTATATGCTTTCAACACAAATGTAATTTTTTTCTATCAAATGTTTTCCATCTGAGGATGGCTAGATTCCCCAGATACAAAAATCTACGGATAGGGAGGACTGGTTGTGTGAGCTCCCACTGGGTTTTACTCACTGCAATTATTTCAACATTCAGAATAGCATCTGATACATAGTAGGTTATTAAGGAATACACTTTTTAAAATTAAGGTTATGGATGAGTGAGATAGCTAAATGGGTAAAGTATTTGCTGCACAAATATGAGGTCTTGAGTTCAAATCCCCAGTGCTCATATAAACCCAGGTGTAACCATGTGCATGTCTAGCACCCAACTATTCCTATGGTTAGATGGGAAACAGATAGGATGCCCAATGCTCCCAGGGCAACCAGCTACAAAATTCGAAAAGGAAAATAGCCAGATTCCCATCTCAAAGACGAAGACCAACTTCCACATGCACACTGTAGCACACACATAACTGTACTCACTCACAGACGTGCACACATGCCATGCACATATGCATACACACAAAGAATTGTACTCATAAAATTTTCACTTTTCCCTAATAGAATGCATTTCTATATAAAGAAAAAATTTAAAGCTTCTTCTTAAATATGCTTTGAAATAACTGGCATATTTGAGGCAGTGTGATTAGCATGATGAAGGCGTTCAACGACAGCATCACTAGTATTCCCTTCTGCTACTTATAGTGGCAGGGCTGTGGCTCTGACAGCCTGTTTTATTTATCATTGTTGATATCTTTCAAAATACATAACTAGAAATATGTCGTTAATTGAAGCCCATGGCTATTCATTTTTAAATTTGCTTTCCTGACATCCTATTAGACAATTTGAATATTATTTTAAAGGTGCTTTAGACTATTCTCTATAATGTCTGATCAATAAAAATATGAGGCAAGTGAATAATTGAAAGTGTTTCAATCTTCTGAATTGAAATTAATGCAAAGTAGCTCAATAAATGGAAAAAAAGCAGGCTGTGTTACCTATCAATAGGCAATTGCCATATTGGGTTTTTTCCTATAATGTGCTTTGAAAAAATTATATATGCATGGCTTTAAAGATTATTTAAAAGCAAAAATGTCAGAATATAGCAATAATTCCCACTTGAGATGCTAGTCATGAGTTGATTTTTGGAAACTAATAATGATATAGTATCTAGATATAAAATTGAAGACTACAATTAGTTTAAGCCAATTGATTTCCAGATTGACATATGACCACGGCTGGCTCAGATGTGAATGACCTCTCTGGAACACACGGATGCTAAAGGCAAATGCTCAGTAAGCGTGCTCCAGCTTTCATTACACTTGAGCGTTCTTCTGACTTGCTCTATGACTTTAAGAGAGAAGGTGGGAGTTTTGCAAATTCCCCAGTCTTATAAAAGGCCAAGGGAGGCAGCAGAATAGCTTGTGCAAACTGAGGGAAGGCAAGCATATGGTTAGCATGTATCCCCTCAAAATAGTCACAACACATAAGAAACATAAGTTGAGCATATTGAAGATTGATTCTATTTCTCACTGCCTCTCTTCACTAAGTGGTCAAAATTACAACTAACATTTCACACACTGAGACACATTTAGCAAACCAGGTATGTGGCTTGAAGGCAGGAATCCATTCCTCCCCACCCTCTCCTCTAATCCAGTAACACCCTCTGGAAGTTCCTCAGACAGGAAGAGGAGCATGGCAGTACACCTCCCGAATTGGAAACTTGACCAATGGGAAGTTATGTGGCTTTCTGTGGCCTTCACCCATCACCATAGCAACAGTAAAACACAAACTTAGGAGGAAATTTTCAGGATGGAGGGTGGCCAAGCCTGATGATCTGAGTTTGATCCTCTAGACTGATATGTCTGAAGTAAAAAACAACTTCTGCAGGTTGTTCTCTCAAACTCACACACACGCACACACACACACACACACACACACACACACACACAC